>JBCEWB010597245.1:0-18119 GCA_039654565.1 Peronia peronii | reverse complement strand
TGCTCTAAAAATGTACTTTTTTTATTTCCTTTTTAAACAATTTTGAAAAGCCTCTCCTATACAATAAACAAATCATTCAATTAACATTTCCTTTCGTGTGCAGCAATACCCTATTTACATTTTATATGTTTTTAGGATGAGAGGAACAATACGAAATGTGACAGAGTGGTTTGGATAATTCTCCAGCTCCAAAGTACTCAAACAAAGGCTGCCCAGTTCAGATTAAACATTGCGTGGGTGGGTACACAATGTTTCAAACATGCGGGCGTCCTTCTCCTGATTTTACTAATGACGTCTTCCTTTTTGTTTTGTCTCATTCTGTTTTCAGCCTGTGCTTTATTTAAAGCCCGTGAGTCTTTGTACCACATGAGGTCAATCAGCTTTTAACAATTGAGTTAACCTTGATGGCAGTTGTTTTTTTTCTTCCTCAGACTAACTATATAAAAAAAATTATCCCAAAATGCAATGAAATAATTTCATAAGTCAAAACGATTTAAATGACGTTCGATGATAATATAATTTGTTACGAACATTTTTCTGAAACCACACACACAAAAAAAGTTCATATTTATTGTTTAAATTAAGGAAGATCAATCTAATCGCTAGATGCAGTTGAAATGCTTTCATGTGGCTAAATATTGCTTTTGCAAGCTTAGTTCTTAGAGACAGCTAATTGGATAGACCTAGACAGTTTAATTGTTTTTGGCTATTAAGGCTGTAACCACTGAATTTTTCGAGTCATTAAAATTTCCGAAACTAGAACGACATTCTCCGACATTTTTTAAAATGAAAACATAATCTTTTAGAAGCATTACCTCGGTGGGTTATGTTCTAGTTTTTTTTTTTTTCTTCCCCTTTCCTGTACTAATAGTCGGCTGCTAAAAGTCATATTGAGCTAGTATTTTGCCCCTGAAAATTAGTCCTAAAATGTTGCTATTGAGTAAGCAAACGTTACAGAGGACAGATCGATGAAATTAAAAGCAATTTCACCATAGTCAGCGTTATCTGTCGGCGATGGTAAAAAGCTCAGATTCTTTGGGCCAGTCATACTCTCTAATCTTTGAGTCCCTGGACTAAAACGAAAAATTCAGAAATCGGTTTACTTTCTTCTGCCTTGACCATTTCAGAATTTTTCCGCGAGGACATGAAAGGGAATTTCGGAAACAATAGAAATGTTTGCTGTCAAAAGTTGTTAAGTCATCAATTTGCTATGCTCTTACTAGAGGTGCAATAATTAAAAGAATATCTCTTAATATGTGTAAAACGTCCGATTGTGACATTGTTATCCAAACAGTAAATCTAGTGCTAGATTTTGCAAATTTGGCACAAAGAATTGTAGGATGGTGAGCACTGTTCCTCCGTGCTTAAGCCTATAGAAGCGTTTGTGATTCAAAGGGGTAGTCTCAAAACTGCAACCACCAGTGACTATTTAAACAAAAAAAAGTAAAAACTCAAAGGAATACATAAATTACATTTGTGGAACAAATCAACCTTGCGTTCAATATGAGTGCATCGAAATATCGAAATGCACAGCTTTGAAGATGATTTTCATTTAAATTATTCGTAACACTTTGAAAACTACTTTTAGTCTTTCCATAAAAATTCTTTTTTTTTTTTAAATAATTTTTTAAACCCGTCTTCTTCCCCAGATTTAAACTGAGCACATACCGAGCCCATATGAATATTTGTGAATCTCGTGATTCTTTGAACAGCAATTTATAGGATCCATAACTGTAATGCAATTTGTAATTTGTGCCGAAGTCCGCTGCTGTATTTTATTTGCTCCACAACCGCCTATCAGCGTTCAGATTGAAACAATAGATCTTGTTCAATCTTGAGAAGAAAAATATTCGTTCTAATCTTGAATTTAAAAAAAAAAATGAAATAAAAGAAAACAAAACAAAAATTAGCGACACAAACAGATAAGGAGTTAAAATAATATCGTTTGAGAGGACAAATATTAAGATTTTTGGCCCGAAGATTTCATTTAATTTATAGCTTCATTTGTTCGGTAAATGATTTATTATGCCATAGAGGAGATTGACCACGTATCTCCTAAAGATACATAAAACCATCCAATGCGTGTCCTTTGCGTGGGAGTTCTCTCTTTTCATCTTCCTGTCCATTCACTCAGTCTGAGTTCATTATAAAGCCAATCACTGATGTTATTCTTATGATTATCATCCTTGGAGTTTGTATAGTTCTCCAACTTCAATGGCAAAGAATTTTCGGTTCAGATTCTTTTCTTCTAAGCAGACCACGATTAGCCGATTATCTTTTCTTTGTAATGTCTTCCTCCTTCCCCTCTCTCATTCTCTCCATCTTTTTTTCTGTCTGTCTGTCTCTCTCTCTCTCTCTCTCCAGCTCTCTATTTTCCTTTCTCTTCCTCTCTCATCTTTCTATGTGATTGTAGCCACTATCTTGATTTTTTTTTTTTCATCTTCATCCTTTGTGCACTTGTATTCTTTTTCTGAGAAATTCCAATTCGAAGATTTGCAATACTCTTTAATAGCAACTGGTATTTATTAAAAGAACTTCACCTATAGATTATGACCGGAAATTACTTTACCGTATATGCCGGAGATATTCAAAGTAATCATGTCCTCTTATGCTTCAGCGTAATATTCTCTTTACCAGAAGACAGAGCAGAAAAGACAGTTGCAAAGAAATTGGTTGAGAACAACCTTGTATTTTATTGTTATTATTTTACAAGTAAGTCTATCTAACATGAAACTGCGCCAGATGTATGGGACGTGAAGAATGAATTGACATGAGACGTGATATCGTCTCGTTCATAATGGAGAAGTCGTTTTGAGCAAAATTACACCACAGTTTCAAATAATAATTATGGAAATATTCCTTGATGGTAAACTCTGCACCTTTGAGAGTCATTGACAGTCTTCAATTGATGTTAACGTAATGAAATTGTGGAATCAGACTCCTGTTGATTCTGTGGTCACAATGGTGTTAGAGTGCACAAGAAATAGTTGAAAAAGAAATTATCTTTTTTTACCAAAGCTGTAAAAAAATGTGATTATTCCATGAAATGAACAAGACGAGTCATGAAAAGCCATGATTTATGTAAGTCCTGGATTTAGGTATTGATGAATATCGAAAACAATAAAATCGCTTCAAACATTTCAAAAAATAGTTATCTTTTATCCAGAAACTGTCCCACTTACAAAAATTTCTGTTACTCTAAATGGATTTCGGGAACAATTTAGACCTGACTTCCAACTGCAACTATACAGAATATTGAACGAAAATGGATTTACGAATGTTGACAGGCAGTGTACTGAGTTTTGCAACGACAGTTACGCATGTGTGGCTTTTATCAGGACAAACATTGATCTGAAATATTTATATCGTTATTTGTGCTTTAAACCCTTGAGAAAGTGCAGCATAAGCAGATTGGTTGTTCTGCTCAAACAGTTTGGGAAGTCATCTTAGCTTTCACATTTTTGCACAAATGATCAAACGATAAGCAGCATTCATCTCTTTGACAATTTTTCTGTCCCTTTTCTTAAGCCGAAGAATTGAGCTGTTATCTTTAAACTCTGAAATCGACCAAATGATTTCAAAATAAAGGCTTCGAGACATCAGAAGGAAAATTGTTCTTCCGGAAAAGAATCAGAAAACACTGTAGTTCACTTACCGCAAGAGTCCTGTTTCAAACTTGAAATGGGTGCTGTTCACTGGATTTTGATGTCGTGTGTTTACCAAAAAAAAAAAAAGAGAGAGAGACATAATTTTAGTCACAAAAATAACAGCACGCGCGGCTCTGTTGTTTCAATGACCGAAGTAAAGAAAAACAAATCAAGACTTTTCGAGATGAGGCCCAACAGTTAAAACAACGTAGCATCATCATTTCGCCTAAGTGACTACGAAAGTCCAGTGATACCTGGTAATGTCTCTCTGCTGTGAGCTGCTACTGATTTCTCATATTATGTTATATATTTTCTCCTTTCACCAGCCGATCTGTCAACCTCATACCAGGAAGCAAACAATGTCAATGAACATCATTTTTTTTTCAGTAGTAAAAATCAATGGAGTAAAAACAATGATGTTTTGAGAGGTCGTTGCTACATTATGAAAATTTGGAAAATTTGTTTCCGTTCCTTTAGTTTGGGTCTCAGTTGCATCAACACAATCGCATCGGTTACAAGGTACGAGAGGGTAAGCGAAAGATGTAAAAAACACGGGTTATCAAATGGTTTAAAAGGAAGAACTATTGAAAAATATGTAGCCATACAGTTTGCCTGTTGCTTGCTGCATATTTACAGTTTAGATATTTTCCTGAGATACGTTCATTTTGCCAACATTTCTGCTTCCATTCTAGGCTGTTTTCAACCTTGCAAAGAACCAATGGACAGGAGTAAACAGACTAATAGCTAGAGTCTGCCAAACCTCGAGCAGGCTTAAAGTGCACAACTCAAATTCGTGACATTAGAGTCAAAAGGTTCTATCCAACATAATTAAGCGTTGAGAAATTTGATTCCAAATTTCAAATCTTTCAATTCTGTGACCTGGTGGACTTTAAGTTTTGCACAATTATCTCTCAACAAGATAAAGGGCTCTTATTTTGTGTATAATTAGATTGAAACGCGTCCTTGTTCGTGGTGCACGCCTGGCAAAGTTGGTATTTCTTTTAGCTAGGGCTTTTGAATTCCATGTTGGCGAAATGTTATAAGAGGAAAAAAAAATAAGAGCTTTTCACGACAGCCGTGTTTTGTGTCAAAAGGACGGGGGGAAAAATACTCACTAAACGTGATCTTTTCAAAGAAAGAAGATAATTTTCAACAGTGCCAAAGTCTGAGAATCAATAATAAAGGAATATTTTCTTTTTAGGAAGAATCGTATGTAAACAAAAAAATGAAAAGAAATAGATACTTAGATGAATTACCTAAATAATAAATAAAAATGAAGAAATAACGGAATAAATAAAATATAAAAATAAATTGAGTAATAAAAACTTCACAAAGATTAATTACCGAGAATAAGTTTCATGAAGAAAGACGTGACAGAAGACAAAGGGAAATCTGTCAAATCGCATATTGAAACAAATGACCAAGGCATATGAAACACATTGTTTCCTCAAAGAAAAACTTCGTGAAAGAAAATAACTGGACAAATTTCAGTCTTTGCCTCTCAACAGATGCCGTGTTAACTTTGTTTTGCTAATTTTGTTTGTGAAAGAAAGGAGATAACTGGATGATTATCAGGTCTTATATCAATAAGATATGATGATAAAAGCAAAAACGTGACAGAAAGAAAAAAAAAAGACAATTATGTCAGGTCTTTTTTTAAAAAGACATCACCGAAAGGCAAGTCTTCGGGGAAGAAAGAAGAACAAACTGGCCAACATGAGAGCTGGCGCCCAACAGCGCGAGAAGCCGATTTGATGCACGTGTGGCAAAGAGCAACACGTTTGTGTGTGAGTAAGGGATGGCTGGCTGCTTAGATAAGTTTGTTGTTCTAAAAATCGTATATTCATTCGTTGTCTCTCTCTCTCCCTCTGTCTTTCTCTCTGTCTGTCTGTCTGTCTGTTTGCCTTACTGTCTCATTCTTTTTCTTTCTTTCTTTCTTTCGTTCTCTCTCTCTCTCTCTTCCATGTATTACTCCCTTTAGATGATGGGCTTCTTAGAGTTAGGATTGTTTGAAAGATCTTTTTTTATTGTGCTTTCTATCTTTGCTTCCAGTCTTTGTGTAAAGCAAGAAATACGTGAACTATTACATAAATTATTATAAGTAGTGTCTAATTTACCCAGCAGACATGAGTGGCCGAAACAGTTTCGAAACAGAAGAGATAGCTCGGCATCTATAGTTCTATCTAAAATGCAAGACAATGCTAAAAATGTGTTTGTGGAATCATTCTAGCCATTCTTAAGCTCTGCAGTGACAGTGCTCACTTCTTTGACAAACGCAATTATTTGTCGTAGCGCAATTGAACGTTTACTAATAGAACATTTTTTAAAAAAAATTATCCTAATGTCACTAACTCGGCAGCCCTGCCAGATCAAACAATACAGGTGGGAGATGGCCCTCTGAATAATATATTGAAAAATGCCTTGTTTCGGGACCCAAGCGGTCTATAGACCACTATTCGACAACCGACAGGGTGGAACAGAGATTTCGGCTACATTTTGGCAGCCAAATATTTTGTCGTGAACCAGAACTTACTCAGATACTTTAGCTTGTTTTTAAGCCAAAGATCCTGTTGTATGCTAAACAGCGTGTCTTAAAGCCAAATAGGTTCCTGTAAGCCAAACATCTTTAAGATCACTGAAACCTTATGTTGCTACAGATCATCAGTTTGGATGGCCAAATCAGAAAATTTGAAAATGACGTCTGAATTTACTGAACTGCCATGTAATTGCCAGTAAACGTGAGGTAATGTTAATGAACGCATCATTACTTGTTAACGTTGTTAGTTGTGACGTCAAAGAGGCACTCGATTTCCCTGTTTACATTGCAGACCCTACATCGCTGTGAACAATTTATTTTCATACCGTAATTATGAGCCATTTTGTGCAGCGTTTTGTCGTTATAACAATAAGAAAATGTTCAAGAAGGAAACTGGAGTCATGTTCAGGCTTCTAAACTGAAAAGACTCTATCTTATGTGTCATTGTTTAGCTGAACTCAGCTCTGGCCATGTGGAGATTCAGAATGAGTCCATTTGTAAGTGGGTCATAGTTCTAGCGATCTCATTGGTTCTTTGCGGACTGGATTCAGCTTCCGTGTTACTTTTTTCCGTGTTTTTCATTTTTGTCCTCATCCTCCTAGCTGAGAAAAAAGTATGTCAAATCATCATGGAAGGTATCCTTCACAACTAAGCCTCCCTCCTCCTTTTTTACGTCCGCAACCCCCTCCCCCAACACACACACACATGCATAATTATGTAAATACAAGAAAAAGAACGAATGAAAAAAAACAAAACAAAAACAAAAAACAAAAAACAAAAAAAAAAAAAAGAAGAAGAAGAAGGAAGTCTCAGGATTCGCTCCATCACTTTTTAAGCTTTCTCATATTCCATTTTCAGCTTTTCCTATCCACTTTCTTCATTGCCTTTCTGTCGTTTTATTTTTTTCATTCTTTTATCCCTGGATCGTCTCTTTTTTTTCCTTCCTCCTTCCTCTCTCTTGCTTATTCTTTCTGAGTGTCTATCTGTTGTTGTTGTTTATGATGATGATGATGATGTTGTTGTTGTTGTTCTTGTTATTGTTGTTGTTGTTGTTGTTGTTGTTGTTGGCCTCTTCTTTCTTGGAAACCTAACTTTTTTATTCTCTCAGATCCATTCTTTCTTTCCACCTATCCCCTCTACTTTCCCTCTTCTCTCTTCCATTTTCTCTTACTATCCTTTGCTTTTATGTTTCGTCTTTTCACCCCTTTATATTTTGTCTCTCTGTCTTCTTTCCATTTCCCTTTCTCCTCTCCTTCTTTCTTTCCTTTTCTTTATTTCTTTGTTCCCTGCCTGTTCTTTCGTAGATCCCCTTTTTCTCCAACATCCTCTTTTTTTTCTCTCTTTCTTCTCTCCCTTCTGTTTCTCTTGCCTCCATCTTTCTGTTTTCTGCCCTATCTGTCCATTTTTCCCCTTCTTCTCTGTTCACCCGTATTCTTCTTTCTCTCCCCCTCCCCCTCCGTCCCCTATTCCCCTTTTCTGTATGACTGTCTTTCTTCATCCCACTCCCTCTCTTTTTTTTTTCACCCGATTCCTCTTCACAGTATCCCCCTCCCCCCTCTCCTTTCCCAAATTGCTGGATTATGTCAGTGTTTACGACACCACAAATAAAAAAAAGGAAAGTTAATGCAGAGCCTCAGCGGGGTCAAAGAACTTTGCTGTTTGAAAGCGATCTTGGATTTTTTTTAAAAAATATTTTTTGTTTCAGTTCTTTAGCAAAGTTCAGTGTTCCATTTTTAAAAAAGTAGAATAAGAAAGTACGGGATAAAAATTGTGTTACTGACGTCAATTGAATGTTTTGCTTTTTGTTTTGGGTTTGGTTTGTTTTTATCGGCATGGCCTTTGGTTTCCATTACATTGTATCCCAAGACTAGGCTTTGCAAGTCGGCTTGCTGAAGTGAAACGTTTGTTGATGTTATTGTTGTTCCTTTTGTTCTAGTTGTTGTTCCTGAGGCTGCTGTTGTTGTCTATGT
The DNA here is from genome assembly GCA_039654565.1 of Peronia peronii. Classification (NCBI taxonomy): domain Eukaryota; kingdom Metazoa; phylum Mollusca; class Gastropoda; order Systellommatophora; family Onchidiidae; genus Peronia; species Peronia peronii. The sequence goes on along the minus strand of JBCEWB010597245.1, from coordinate 9,966 downwards.
TATCGTTGTTGTTGTTGGTGGTGGTGGTAGTAGTGGTTGTATTTGTTCTGGTTGATTGCTGTCGTTGTTCTTGTTGCTGTCTGACATCGATACTGTTTTTGGTTGTTACTGTTGTTGTTGTTGTGGTGATTGTTGTTATTGATGTCATTGTTATTGTTTCACTGATTGGTTGGTTGGTTGGTTGGTTGGTTGGTTGGCTGGTTAATTGGTTGATTGGTTGGTTGGTTGGTTGGTTGATTGGTTAGTTGGTTGCAGTTGCTATTATTTGTTATTTCTGGTGATGTTATCCACTATCCTTTATGATGAAAAGATGCGTAGATTATCATATTTCGTGCACGTTATGTTACTGTTACATTCCGTTTTGTTTTATGATGTTATGTTATATTATGTAATGTTGGAGACATTAATGCTGCATCTGAACAATGTCATCCAGATTTAAACGTTTTTCTTATTTAGTTTGTTTGTTTATCAACTTGTCTTTGTTTTGTTTTGTTTTTTGCCCTGGCCATCTTTATATTATTCTGTGTTCTTGTTATGTCTGATCTGCAACATGAAAATACATATCTTGGGAATATGACAATCTTAAGGGATAATTAATGCAGCTAAGATATAGGTATAACCCGGCAGCCGTGATTGAATTGACTAACCCACGACCTCTGTCTATCCTCAGGCAAACTGGAGAATTACGTCATGTCGGTCAACATGTCCGTCAGTGTGCTGACCATCATGGCCACAGGCTTTGACCGTTTCATTGCTGTTATGTACCCGGTCCGATCCAGAGCCTTCAGGTGAGAATTGCAGGTGTATTTGGGATGGTGTTGATGGTAAAAGTGGTTGTGTGGGGAGGATTTTGGTGGTAGTGGTGGATATGTTTTCATTATTGCCCCGACGAAGAGCCAAGAGGGTTCGAAAATTTGGCAGAGTATTAACAACAATATTCAATCTAAGTTCTTTGTATATGTTATTTGCTTTTTTTAATTGTTTGATTAGTTACCGATTAGACAGTCGTATATATTTTTCGTAAAATGATGGAGAAGGTGGTGGTGATGATGACAGTGTCTGTGGTTCTGATGATGATGGTGGTAGTGTTGGTCATGGTGGTTGTGGTGATGACAATGGTGCTGGTGAATCTAGTGATGATAGTGTTAGTGATGATGATGTTGTGTTGGTGATGGTGAAAGTGGTGATGGTGATGACAGTGGCAGTTGTGAAAATGGCCCCGGTAGCTTTAGTGGTGGCAGTGATAACTCGATTTGTTGTTGTTGTTGTTGTTGTTATTGTTGTAATTGTTATTGTTGTTATCTTCTTCTTCTTCTTCTTCTCCTCCTTCTTCTTCTTTTCCTCCTCCTTCTTTTTCCAATCGGTGTCGTAGTTGGCGTTTTTGATGGTGAGTGGACGATATCAAGTAACGTGTTATCATATAAATTAACGATGTTATTCATCGAATTGTCAAATTTACCACATAAACATACACAGCCATAGAAAAGGAAAGGATCAGATCATTCTGTGATTTCTGCTAACTTCAAGCATTTTGTTTTTCATTCACAGAACTACGAAAAAAGCTATATCTGTGATATGTTTGGCATGGATTCTTTCCCTCGTCATCATGGCGTTGCGGATCCCCATTTTCGACGAAATTCGAGTTCTTGATGAGTACAAAGTACAGACTCTCTGCACGCGTCTGACCAGTCACAGAAATACACAGCTGGATACTTGCCTCAACTTTGTCTTCATGTACTTACTGCCCTTGATCGGCCTCAGCGTCTGTCATTACAGGATAGCCTGGAAACTGCGGGAAAGCGCACGACCCGGTAACAGAATGATCCATGCTGGCCAGTTAGGGATTCTGGCGATACAAGACCGACGTCGAATTGCTAAGATCGTCTTTGCCATTACTATAGTCTTTGCCATCGGCTGGTTGCCCATCCATGTCTACTATCTGGTGGAAGATTTTGATTATGGGGATATGTTTTTCTCTGACGTGGTTGACCGGGGCACTATAATTCTTTTCTTCTCTTTCGGCGCCAACGCAATGAATCCGATTTTCTACTGCCTGTTCAGCAGCAGCTTCAGGAAGCATTTCAAGAAGGCATTCCGTTGTCAGCGATCGAGGCTGTCCACTTCCATCGATATCGGAGAATCGGCATCTTTCAGGGGCCAGGTGCTTCAGAATGGGCAACACGAGTATCGACAGCCTCCGCCCATACTGATGCCCCGTCCTGCCTCTATTTTGCCGGAATCGCCCACTACTGCCAGTGGGCTTCTCCCAGGGGCTGTCTCGTTGCTACAGTGTCCGGTCACCATGAGCCCCCGATTGCCTCACCTCAAGCCCCTGATTCAGAGACCCTCGGACATTCAGTGTAGTGCAATCGGCAGTACTACAGATGTACGTTCCCCTTTGTCGCCTCTCTCCACGCCACGATGATCGGTCCTCCCCAAGTTTTCCTGGTATGTTCAGGTGAAGTTTGAACAGAGAGGAAGTCGGCAGAGGTCATTTACAATGATCATCTCCACTACGAGCAGACCAGTGTGTTACTCGACAACTGTTACTGTGTTCTACTATAATATGTGGCCTTAAGAATGGCCTGAAAGGCGAACACAGAATTTATTAATGTCTCACTTGAAATTGGCACACACTCTTGAAACTCACCAAGAGCCATCCCAGCCGCGGAAACAATGACGGACAGAACTTGGCAATGGACACTCCAGATTCTCACGACAAAAGGAAGCACTGTAAGATTATTATTAAATTCGCTGATAATTCAGAAACAATACGAATAAAGATATCGTTTGACATTCTGTTTCACTCGGCCTGTGGCACTGTTCTCTGACTTGAAAATACTCAGGTGGTTGATTTAGAGACAACATGGAGATTGCAGTATATTTGAGTATGCCCCACCAGTACGGTGATTTTCAGAAACGAAAGCTGTCCGACAGGAGAAAAATGGACACTGAAAGATTTTGAAGTCGGCCTTGTCAACTATGAGAACAATGATTACACCGCCTCAGAAAGCACAGACATTCTACGGTTAGAAAGAACGAGACAGTGAAAGAGTGATTTAGTCGTCCTTAGAGGCACTCAGAGTTCAACTGATCCTTTAACAAACTGGACAAAGTCATTATTGTTGTTGCTATTGTTGTTGTATTTTTCAGCCATGAACTAAGACTTGTTCGAAAGTTTGCTGTTGGAACTAATGAAGAAAAAAGATGTCCATCGAATGCTCAGCCTGGTGACGTTAGACAGAGTTCGATACTTTTTTCAGAATTTTGTCCTTCAAGTCCCATCTGGTCTCTTCATGCCCTGCCTTTCCTCACTCCCTTCGCGCACTCCTTTCCGATCCATTTTCTTTAATCCATTGATAGATGTATTAGGCTGACAAATCTTCTTGGTCACTCGATTTATATTGGACAACACAAAATTATACCCTTACTGACTCCTTGAAACAGCGAATTTCTACGCAGAAAAATAGATTTGTCTGTCCTCTGGCTCTGTTAAAGGGAGACATGTCTCTCCAGACTGGGGAATGCTCGAACTCAGTCACGAACTGAACTGCCCGATTATTTTACAATTCAGTAAAAGTATCGTTTCCACAGTTTTACAATCGACATGTTCAGAATCATTCATGGGGATGTCAAATGAAATACTTGCCCAATGTTACGTTCGGATTGTCTTCAGTTTCTGTCCATGAAAAAACTGTGCATACCTATCAATGATTTCATTATGATGATATTGAGATTCATTTACTCAAAATTTCTAAAACTAACCCTCCAGAAGAACATTTCCGCTATGAATTCCTTGTCTTTGTTCTTGTGAAATACCATCTCTTCTTCAGAGAATTTTCCCCCTCAGTAGCCAAATTCAAAAAAAAAAAAAAAATGGGATGATTCGTTCTAGTTTCCAATTCCTATATGTCTGCCCAGCATATCTGGTGCACAGCCTTTGCCCTGGCAAGGATAGTGGGTAATAATGATCGTGATATTTAGTTGGCACTACTCATACATGTTTGGTGTTCACCTTTGTAATCCTACCATTGTGTTTGTAGTAATTGTTTCGGTGAAAAATTCCAGTATTTATCACTCATTAAACTATCATGACGTTCTCAAATGCTGTGGTCTACTTGATATTCATTTACAGTAATCCCTCATTTATCCGGCGCAAAGCAGCCAAGACCTTGAAGGATAACGTCGAAAAATGGATAATGCAACACTACTCCCCTACTGTATATAGATAACCCTAATACAATAATAACACTTAATACTGTAGTAGTAATAACAATAATAATAATAATAATACAGTTATTGAAATAGTAAAATTAACAGTATTACAGTTCTACAGTGCTGTACTGTACTGTACATCTGTACAGTGGGCGGTAAACTGAGTTTTGTTCGGCTCGGGTGAGTGGTGTGTGGGTGGTATGTAGGAGGAGCATGGTACATGGGAAGGGCAGTTCCGGCGGAAAGACGAATAATTGCATCGCGCGCCGAAAGGATTGGTGACGCCGAATAACGTCGCACGATGAATAACTTGACGACGGATAAATGAGGGATTACTGTATTCATATTTTATCTAATTACCATTCACTCATTCAATGCCTCTATTTATTTCTTTACATCAACCATCTCAACCAAGACATGAATCACCCAAATGTAGAATTTACCATTGTCGAAACGAATATTTTCTTTCCGAATTGTGCTTTGGTGAGTCATAATCGCACTGATATACTGAGTTCTTTTGATTCAGTGTAATGATGTTATTTGCTGCCCTACACCAACACGGTATGTTCTTCTCAAGATATCATGTGTCCATGAATGGAAAACTTCAGAATGTCCAGCACATCTGGCAAGACTCTCCGGACACTCTGATTTCCTTGCATTCCTAAAACGGTCATTAAAAAACGTGGAAATTGGATTTTGTGCTCTGTGCTCTCAAAAGTCTGATCTTAATGCCTGTTACCATCAGAAGGCTGTTCATTTGTTTGTTTGTTTTTGTTTGTTTGTTTGTTTGTTTGTTGTTGTTGTTGTTGTTGTTGTTGTTTTGCTTGTCATTTTGTTTTTTGTGAGCTTGTTATTCCCATGTTTAGTTCAGTTGACGAGCCTTATGGCATACCTGATCGCATACTACGGGATGCCATTTGGGATTTTGTACTATGTACTTCAATATTGCCATCGCTTATTGATATTAATATAATTATTTTTGACACTTGTTATACATTTATCAGTAATTGAAAATGCATTAACCATACATTGACAAAAAGAATGAAGCACTTGCTATGAAAGGAGAAGAGGAGAATGGCTTCACATATCATGTGAATTTTTATTGCAGATGGCTTGTGCTACTGATATGACTGATGCTCTGTCATTCCGCTAACATCGACCTGAATCAGGGCTATTCAAATGAACTCAGCATAGCAATCACTGGAGAACAAACCTTGCTCGTTATGCCATTCTGCCTAGAAATGTGGTGAGAAATAGTACCTCAGTGTGCAATTTCTGATCAATCAATTCAAAAGCACAAATTTTGATAGACATGGAGTGTTGCCCAATTCGAATTTGCCCAAATTATTATCAAAATACTGGTTTTTCAGAAAATACAGCGCAAAGAAGTAATTCTGTGAGTTTATCACGAGCAAAGATTATAGAACAATACTTTGGTTTCAGCTCTTCACATACTTAAAAAGTTTAAAGAAGGGAATATCCTTTACTGCTCATTCGGCTAGGTGAAGAAAGGACAACTAGGATAAAACAAAACAGAGAGAGTAGCTCCATTTTCTGTGGTTTTGCTTGTTCCGTCCCTTTCAGTTTATTTCTACTCATTTTGTGATATCTGAAAGAACTTATGTCTCAAATTACTTCCCTAACATACATGTATCTAATTTGTGTGAAAATACGTTAACTTCGGTTTGCCATGTTTTTCTTTTCCTTGCCAATAGTCTCTTGCCTTTCTCACCCGCTGATCCACATCCCAAAATAATGAGCGAAGTCTTGTTGAACTGCTATAATTGGGACTCAAAAATATAATTTCAATGCCAGTTTCAAAAATGTAATATTTTTAATATTTATATAACTATAATTTTGTCATGACTCAGAAGGGAGAGACTTGCCCCATTTTGCTCCATCTACCATTTATTTTTTTTTTTAATCTGGGAATCGATGGTTTTAATGCGTTTTTTGTCTGTTAGATTCAGGATCAGTTAATTGTCTAAGAGTCAAATCGGCACAATTCTCTGTATGATTTCTCGAGACCCATAAAGTTTTGTTTTTTTTAATTTTGTTAATTTGTTAATTTGTTTTTGTTTTTGTTTGTTTTGTTTTTTTCACACGGTACAGGATTTGTCCTAGACAACCAAAAATCACTGGAAATCTGAAAAATTATGGCAACTTTTGGTTCTCAAGTTACCTTCGCTCTTCACCCGTCCTGGGTCATTGGTCCTCCACAGCAGTCCCTCATTTTCTTAAGTTTCAGGCGATCGTCTTCTCAGTCTTTCATGTCAGGTCGTTGATCCTGGAACTTTTGGTTTTGCCAGGTGGCAAACGTTCTTTGGTTTAAATCGATTGGAACCCCAAACAAAACTTGCACTGGGTCCAGACACCGGTAGATTTCACAGCATTTTAGGTCTCTCACAAATGAATTGTTAAATATACAGATGCTGAATTCTCCAGCTTCCTGATAACCCGAACATTCAAGAACAACATTTTATCCTGCTCTTCTTATGAATGGTGACAAGCACAAAATGTAAATATTTTGACATATTTATTCTCTTTAAAAGTTATTTGTTGTTGTTGTTGTTCCTCTTATTTATTATTGTTCCTGTTGGTATGGACGGATTGTGAAATGATTCGATGAAAAGTGATTTTACATGAATAATTCGCCCATCGTTGTCTCTCAGATATTTCTGCCAACATTCAAATGACCAATAACTCCCAGGCCTTAGAAATGTTTTTAGTACATGCTAAAAAAATTTATAGAGACAATATTTACTCTGATCTAACACCATCTTAACCAAGAGCAGAATTGCATTGCTTTGAGAGTCTAGTCCCACAATAACAGGGCGGGAACAACGATAAAGAAAAACCTATGTCTGAAGTTTCAACGAAAGAATTCGTTAACATTGAACTTTTTTTAAAGCAAATAAAAAATGCAAATATTTGGGAAGCGACCGTGGAATACAAAAATGTTCATCTTTGAACAAGAACATCTAGCTTCTTTAGTTCTAATCATCACACACATACACACAAACACACACAAAACATACCAGACCAGGAAATGTCATCCATTTCCTGTCCTTTAAGAATAGAAGTATGTTTGTTTCACCTTTCAGTTCATCATTTGCTTGACTCTAAAATGAAAATTAAATGTCTTTGTGACAAATTTGTATAGCAGATTTTTTTTGGACACAGAATATTTATAATGTCTCTCATATTTTTTTTTCTTTTTTTTTTTTTTCTTTGAGCCAGGATGAAAGTTTCTGACAATGGATAATTGTGGCAGTTTGTTTTATGTCTATCCTGCCGTTTGCTCCAGACTAAATAGTTTTGGAATATATGAATATTTGTATTATGATTTTGTAATCTTGTGATTTTGTAATTCTTAGACGCCGTTACTCTCAAGTATGTGTGAGTATGTGTATATATATATGTATAAATATATTGTTTATTCGGTGTCAACTCACGTGCCCAGTGATGTAGCTTGATCTCCAATCACAGTATTGCAACGAATCTGTTACTTGATGTGTCTTTGAGTGACGGATAGAGAGAGACACACACACAAAAAAGTGCGATAGATGAAAAAAAGAGAACACCAAAGAGGGATGTACGGTCAAGAAAGAATGATAGAAAGAAAAAGAAAAATGAAGAGAAAGAATAAAGATTGAAAGAGAGATAAGAAAGGTCTCCAGGCTTGACACAAAATTTGGCGATTTTTAAAAAAATTACAATGTGTATAATAGACATTTATTTATTTATTTATTTATTATTTATTCATTTATTTATTTATTTTAATTATTCGATTATTTGTTCATTTATTGATTCCACCTTCCATTCATTTATACTTGCAATCATTTAGTCATTTATTTATTTATTCGTTTGGTATGACACGACACTTCCCGTTACTTCGAACTTCTCCTCCTTTGCACAAAGTATTGTGGCCTAATTACGACATGAGGACAAACGGCAAGGACTGAAGAGTGAATTGGTTTGATCCTGGCTATGGAAGAAGTTCGAGAAAACGGGATTTGCGACAGCCGTAGGCCTATTATTTTGTTTTCATTTTAATAAACGGGATTGTTCTTTGCTGTTGTCCATGTTGCTCAGAAGTTGCTTGTTATATGCTCAATGTCATCTTTGTAATCAGATATAATATTCTGTTTGATCTCTCTTGATATTAACTTTATTCTTTAATCTCATTATTATTAGTTATGTATTGTCTCTCTGTTTTGCTGTTGTAGAAGCTGAGGATCTGGTTTGTCTTTCCTTGAAGGCATGCGTAATTAATGACACAAGTAACAGAACAGACATGAAAACAAAAGAAAATGAGAGGAGATAAGTGTTGTTTCAGAAATAGCTGTCATGGTAAATCCTGTCACACCAGAATGCTGCTAAACTCGTCCAGATGGCCAGTGGCTGCCAGAGTTCGGGAGTTCTCTGCTTTCCAAATGAGTGGCATTCCTGGAGTTGTCACTAATTATCGGCAGGGAGGGATTAATACCAGTTAAAGCCCTAAGCACTTTAAACAAATATAGTCCCCATAAAAATGTAATTCGAATTAAAAATGTGAATAATATTTTATGTTAACATCTACATCCATCTTCGTTTTATCGGCCGTCGAGACTCCACTGCAGTTCTCTGCATCACGCAGGTTTTCAGCCAATTCCACGGTGTCATTGAGTTTTACGTGCGTCCATTCTTGGATATAAGTAATAATAACAAACAATTTGTTTTTATTTGTTCAAAATGAAACAAATTTACAGATGGATGGAAAAGTATACCTCACCACGTAATTATTTACTGAAAAGACAAAACGCGCAAACTAATCAAAAGTGAGCAATTACTGAATTTAATTTAAATTTGTCATCTAATAAAATAGAAGCAAAGACACTATACCGATAAGACTGAACACTCTCTTATTCGCATCACTAAAAAATGCGTGCACAGCTATGCCCCCTCCCAGCGTGTATACACGTTTCTTCGCGTCATTAAAACATGCGTGCTGCGTCGCTTGCGTTACTAGTTTTGTATTCAAGATCTGGATCAGTTTGTTGTCTAACTCACCTTTCTGAATCTGAACCTTTTTGGGAAAACCAAATGACATGCCATAATTCTTGAAATTTGTGTCATCATTGCCTGCACACAACTGCCTTCTTCTTCTTGTCCTCATGATCCCTGCCACTGTTGTTTATAGGCTGTATCTTGTCGGCGCTTGGGGGCCTGCATGTCGTAGTAAACGCAAAATAGTTCACATTCGACTAAGCACAAATCTGGAAATCCCCGGTGGAGTGTTTGTATCCCCTACTTAAAATAGAACACTCACTTATGTGTATTTACGCTCCACCACGAAATCCCACAACAATAGTAGAACACAAGATTTCAGGAAAAACCCGAAGCCAGAAGCATGCCATACGTTTTCCTACGTCATTAAATCATTAACACTCCTCACTACCACAGAGTAGAAACATACAGAAGGTGCAGGCGGTGCTTCGGGTGAAGCCGGGAACGCTCAGAAAGCGTCGGGCCGCCATTTTGGAATCCCTATCGAGTTCGTAAATAATGAGATTGTCAAGCCACAGCACTTACAATCTAGGTGACTAATACATACATTTTTAAACTATTTAACTCATGTATCTGTAACTATAAGCCTTTCAGTTGTTTTTTGTTGTGAAAGTGTTTATGTAATATGCATCCTATCAGTCAATAATGGCTCACAGTGTTTAAATTTGAAAGCAATGTGAAAAGGTCATGGTAGGATTTGAA
>JBCEWB010597244.1:0-35927 GCA_039654565.1 Peronia peronii | reverse complement strand
TAATTCTGAAATTCTCAGTGTCCACCCACTGTCCTTCTACGTTTTCCGTTTTGATTTCCCCGTGGTTCTTTATTTGTGTGTTCTTATGTACTGCTGTGTCTGCAATAGGATGGCTTATCAGCGGCGCACCTGAGGCCAGTCGTTTTCGACGCTGCTGCGCAAATTGTGGCTACGAGTTTGAATTGCTCGTCTGGGAAACACTTTATTGGGACGGGGGGGGGGGACAATTAATTCTTCGGCACAGCAAAATAGGCGAATGTCTTAATTCGTCCAATAATAAGGAATATGAAATCAAAATCGCGCCAAAGAAACACGTCGCAGATGGACAAAAAGAAATAGAGGAAAGCAACAAAGCTCCTCATAAAAACAAAATACGGTTCGGTCTGTTTACGTTTTTCAACCACCTGGAGGCGGTTATCTCGACGGTTAAAATACGGCTATAATAAGTGCGATCTCAAAATAAGACACTAGTTTCCCTCTACCCTGACTCGATATGGCGACCACAACAAGACAAATCTATAATAATATTGTAGCTGTGCTGCCGGCTGAGAGGGTCGAAGCGAACTGCATTCCTAATCGTCATCGATCGCAGGAATCTTTGTTGGGTCTGTCCCGTGGTTCACTCGGCTTGCCAAACAACGTTGCACGCATGACTCACCGCCCGATGTGTCCGTTTACTTAAGGGCTATGAGATCGAACTGCTGAGCACGTCACTCGCTTATTATGAAACTGTTAGGTCCTCTATCCACTAATCAGCGTCAATGTTATGTCATGCACTCACTCTCACCCTACCAATCCCAGTTCCTTTTCTATGTTCTTTCCACCCCGTGAAACCTTTGTTTTTTCTCTGCTGAAAAACTGCAGTCATTCTGCCAGTGAATGTTTTGGTCTCATTTTCCTTGACTAGCCGTTACGTCATTGATTTATAATAACTGTTTTATGAGTCTTTTTGACCTAGCGTGATTTAGAATTCCTTTCGTAATTTAGACTTGGAAGATTTGTGTCCCCATTTTTATTTTATTTTTTGAAAAGAGAGGAGGCACGAATAGCATACCTGATGGCCACTACTCCCGGGAAAGACTGATCAAATTTTGGGATTGTCATTTGCACTGGCAAAATTCCATTTCTAGTTCGAGAGAGCCTTCATAAAACTCAAAATCTGACAAACGTTCAAAACTATAATAAATGATGTGAAGAAAATAAATTGTTGTCTTTACAATTAGTCTATACCATCCATTAATACAAAGATTGCTTCCCACACGAAAGTATGGTATAAATCAGGGACTACACAACAACATAACAGTGAAATGAGATGGATATATATAAAGCATTGCCCGCGCTTGGTCACTCTACATATATAAGTTTGCACGATTTTACTAAGCAACTGTTGAGACCTTCAATCATCACCCTCCCTCTCCCCCCCCCCCCCCCAACCCAAACAATTAGTCGCATATATAACACTTTAAACAAGCAGATATAGAAAAAGAAAAACAAATGCCTTCGAGTAAAAAAAAAAATTGTACCAGATTAGGAAACAAGAACCCACTTCACTTACTTTAGGGAGGGCAAGGGTAAATAAAAAATATGTCTGTATATAAAAATACTATTTTCTCACCGTCTTCTTTTATTTTTGGTCACACTAGCAATATTCCTTTGGAAAGAAAGAAAGAAAGAAAGAAAGAAAGAAAGAAAGAAAGAAAGAAAGAAAGAAAGAAAGAAAGAAAGAAAAAGAGCAAGTGCAGGGGTCGACAATCTCATCTCACGTTAGGCTGTAACATCTGGAGAAGATATGGCCTGGGCTCCGCCTCGAATCACCAGATAGGATACACAACGTCTGGGCGTGCTCCGGTAACCAGTGTGTTGGCAATGGATAGCTTACGGCGAGAGTCCATGAGCATGCAGAAGCAAAGCAATAAATGATCTCGAAGTTCGATCTTATCGACTGGTAGTTGCGCTCAAAAGCTGCGACCACTCGCTATGAATATAATACCAACGGTGATGCGAAAAAAAAAAACAGAAACGATAGATTCATGTGCGCCAGCTTTGAATATTGACGTCTTTCCTCGGAGTGAAAATAAAACAAACCGCGATCACAAGTTCCACTCGACGTTTGATTAAGTCCGCACATTTCCAATTACATGCAATTTTTTTCTCAAACTCAGGGAAAGAATGGTGCTTATGAGGAACTGTGAATCTCGTTAGGTTTGCCATTCTTGATTAAGCACTACTCTAACAACTGAAATATCTTTTAAAAAGAACAACGGCAGCAAGTCTTTGACCTATTACACGGCACATTTTGAAAAGTTTTATACCAGGATTCCCCGTCACCTATCCGCAGCCAGCTTTGATGAAAATAATTATGTCTGACGAACATTCCATCCATTTAAATCGCTCCCTTGATCGCTCAAATAAGAGAACAGGAAAACAGGTTTCTGCCCTTATTTTGTTCGAAATTTTGGGGTCAGCCAAAGCTTTTAAATGTGCAAAGTTTTTCACACACAAAAAATAAATACACCAATCCATAGCCGAGGCGGCTTTTTCAAAACGGAGTCATGTCTTTTCAAACCCCTTTGCTCTCATCTTGCATATCTTTATCAATCTTATTTGCACTATTTTTGTATTATTATTAACACAAGGGGTGACGCTATCAGAGTACTGATGTTAGTGATAAGTGGGTCCTAAACAAATTGTAAGCGGTGCTGGGTGCTGTGTAAGATATTTTTACCTCACATTTTGAATTTGCGTCACTGGGAGCGTTTGAATCCACATCTTTAATGTTTACTTAACCTGATATATGTCAATAGCAGACGGCACAAAAGGCCAACAACCGGTAGTGCCATGACCAAATATGGCTGTGCTTACGCCTGTTAAATACTTAGGGCGCAGTGGAGCGCATCCAAATAATAACACAAAAATACGCTCTCATAGCAGAAATGATCCGGCATTACTTGTACAGAGTATATCCTCCTACGCCACCGGACTGAATAAGAACATCGTAGGACAGTTTGTTTTGTTTTTTTTCGAGGGGGACCCAACAAGAAAAGTGTACTACGGTGTACAAATGAGAACAAAAATAGAATCCGCCACATTGGGGACAAGCCCCCAGGTAGCCGGCTCATCTTTCTTGCCCCCTGAACGGGTAAACCATCCTGGCAAAAGATATTAATGCTAACTTCTTTTAACCCAGAATCGGTATGGTCGGTTGGTCAGCGGTCAGCTTATGATCACAGGGGTCATCTGGAGGTTTATGGGCTAAGCCAAAACCAGCTGGCGTGACTTAAAAATGTGTGTGTGCACTATCTACAGTTATCCGCTTTTCACGAATTCCGCACAGCCTTCTTAAAACCATTACTAAACTGTAGATCAATCTATATTAGTCTTTATCATAAATCCGACAGCTTTTTTCATTTAACACTTATCACACTGCGCAGCTTCAAAGATTTTAACGTGCCATTTTTTTAGTTCCTACATCTGAAAGGTCCGGACCATGTCTGTTGTTTATTATCATGAAACGCTAATGTGAGAATATATATATATATATGTATTTGAAAGTAAGGAAGATTTCTGACCATTTCTGTTATCTACGAATTTTTCATCTCTCTCCCCCCCACACCTCTTTTCCTTTTTTTTCCCCTTTCCTTTTGAAATTAGGATCCATATCAAAATTCTGTCTCAAGACTTGAACTATCTCTGTAATATTCTCTTTTCATTGATTTTCCTCTCAATTCCCAAAGCTGATGTAAATATAACACAACTATCAACAGTGTTCAGCACACACCTCAGTGGGGCTATGAAAGGTTAAGTTGGGCCATGAAAAAAAGGAGACCTTCATGGCCTGGTTTGGCTGGGCCATACACTCGTACGGTAAGTTTAACACGGCTGTTACGGAGAAAGGAATGTCGAGGCTTCACGCTCGCGTGGTCCTGCGAACCAGCCACATTCTCAAAAATAGTCCACTCGATCTTGTCTGGAGGGACAACAGTCGGCTGAGATGGACAGGCAACACATAATGCATCCCATCAAAAAATCTACCCAAGGAAAAAGAGAAAGAATGAGAGCAAGAGAGAAAGAATGAATGAAAGCATGAAAGAAAAAAGATAAAAAGAAAGAAATGAAAGAAAGAAAGAAAAGAAAGAAAGGTATTTAATAAGGGAAAATGTCACTTAACGATGGAAGAGAAAACTGACATCTAACCTTCCACATAATATATACTTTTTTATTTCAAAACGTAAATGAGAGATATAGCAGGCCTCCAGAAGTTAATACATGGGAAGGAGATTTGCATAAATATTTTTTTTTTCACATGCCTAAAATATGGCCAACTCAACATTCTCTCACAAAATCTAACCCCCCCCCTCCCACCTCCTAAAATCTAGCCCCCCCCCTCCCCCCTCCTAAAATTAAATCTAAAGCAGAATAATAATAAAAGTTACATAAAATCATACTTATAAATGTTTGCACTCCCATGTATAATTTAAACATTTTCCAACCACAGCACAGACACAATAAACAGTAAGTTTTTTCAAAATACTCAGATTCAAATTCATCAAATTCTCACTGTTACAGCCACTATGTCTGATTTGGCGATTTTTGTGTATACAGCATATAGGCAGAAAATAAATTCTGTGCTTTAAAAAAAAAAAAAAATAAAGACATCCTATCTCATAAGTAATAATCAATAGTGTCCGAGTTGGTCGGCAAATGCACACTTCTATGCATGGAACATGTGTGGATGTCTCATTTTACTACATGTTATTTTTAGATCACACATCTGACAAGTTAAATATATGATGGTTATTGCATTTTCAGTACAATGTTTATGCATCTGAACAGGTGTGCCTTTAGATATTGGGGAACTGAACAATCACCTTTATTTTACAATTTTTTTTTTATGTCAAATTGTAAGACAATTAATTCAGTGGTTTCTGAGACTGTCAGGTCACTTGTATACTGATGTACTCTTTTTCAAGAATATTTTTTTTTCTTTAAATATAAGGGATAAAAAACCTGATAGCAAGAATTGTTTTTTTCTAATCAAAAAATATTTTTGTTTTGTTTTTTCATTAATTTTCAAGCGTGTGTCATCCAGAAATTGCTTGTGCTGTGCATAACAGTGTCAAGGCATAAATTCCAAGCTACTGGATATTAAAAAAGACTGTAAAGATTCATGTCCAAGCCATGACCATAAAATGGCCCAAAATAGGATTGCTAAATGATACACCAGGGAAACTTTGGTGTAAACCCGAAAACATGAGGTCTTTACATGTTCAGGGGTGGTTTTCCTATTTCAATCAATGTTGGTAACAAGGCTATACATCTATGTAGCACAATTTGCAAGGGATAAACTATTAACTCAGAATGATCACAAGGAGGATATAAATAGCAAAATGATATTGATATCTAGATCAAGTAAGGTGAAACAACACTAATTCTTCAGTTCAAGATTAATATTGCCAGAATTTCATGATTTTATAGCCGAAATGTGACACAAAAAAATTGCTAGGTAATACTTCAATGTTTGTGTGCAACAGTCAGTCTCTAGAATCCGAAATATCGTAACTCAGCCTAATATAGGTTTCATTAAACTTAGATCTGGCACATAAAATCTCATATAAAGAGAAAATACCATGTGCAGTAAAAATGAACTAAAAGAACATCAGGATCCTATCATTCCTCTAAAGTTGCCAAAATGTTCTATAATGGAAAAGAAAAAGGAGAGGGAGGAAGGAAGGAAGGATGGAAAGATGGAAGGACAGAAGGAAGGAAGGAAGGATGGAAGGAAGGAAGGAAGGAAAGTCCAACAACAAACATTTGAAAATTCATGCTTAAGGGTAACCTACATTATTAATGCAATAATTTTCTTGTGCCTGGTCAATGGCTAGGATATAGCAGGATCAAAACATGAATGATAGGTGAATGAAATGGATGTTACCATCCCAACCAAAATAAGAACAAAACCACATCTGAAGAGATGTAAATATTGATCACACTGATCTGGTCCATAGGAAGAAATAACCCCCTTGAAAACTTATATCGCAACGACTGTGACTTTGTGTTTGCAAGGTATAAATGTTGCTTCTCGCCATACTGGCATTTCTTACTCCCGTAACGATATGGCAGGGAACATAGCAGCTGTCGTTATCAATAAGTCAGAAAAAAAAAGCTTATAGGAGTGTAAAAAGATTTGATATATATATATGTTTCATGGTTATATTATTACTGTAAATTGCACATCCGGAGGTGATAGTTATTCAATGAAGTTGGCATTTGTTTCATTAAGAGGACAGATATCACACTAGCAGTAGAACACGTCATGCTATCTATGTTTCGTCCACAGCTGAGAAAATGTAATGTATATTATATGAGTGAGAGGTGTGATACAATGACAATGGCCATTCTTCTATGGAAATGTAAAATTTGTTTTTATGAATGCAAACATCTGCATAATTAACACATTACAAACTGCTCTTCAACACTGGCAAAAGATTGGCTGATCACATCAGATAATGGTTTGTTTTGAATGATAGTTCATCTCTCAGTCTCACTTTTTTTTTTTCTCATTTTGTTTTGCCACTGATTCAACAAACCAGAACAAAAAGCCTCAAATGTAAAAAGCTGTTTTTGCACCTTTAGAATTATAAATGCTCACCACCAAACTCCAAATCAACAAAAAAAAAATTTGAAGTACTCACCAGCCACAATGGGTTTAGCAGTAACATTGTATACATATTCCTGGGTCACATTGGGTTTGAGCACCTTATCATAGACAAACAACTTGCCCTGATAAAAAAAAAAAAATAATGAAAGAATTCTGAATAATAGTGTCTCATTTGAATTTTCCAAACAAATTCCTACACTTGTTTAAAAATTTTTAGGGTAAAAACACAGATCATTTCCCTATTTTATTTTTTTTGTTACTCTCTCGGATATCTACTATCAAAGCAAATCTATAGAGTTATAATGTGAAGAATAATGTTCGGAAACTGACTTGACATACATGCATGTATTTATTCACATTAGAGTTTTCTAAAATAAGATGTGACCTAACAATTTAATCAGTGGCCATAATATCTGCTTTCAGTGTGATTTTTTTTCTTTCTTTCCCATGATTATACCACTGAGTTTGCCCAATCTAAATGTGGGAAATACCTCAAGAGCTACTTACCCCTATATTTACAGACTCCTCTGTGGGAAATTTCAGAACAAATTTGCTGCCAGCCCTTTCCTCTGCATCGTTCAATGGACGAACTCTGCATATAACTTTAATGTTGCATTCATTGGCATCAGCCATGATGGTTTATGGTGTCTTGATCAGTCTTGTGAAAACACAGTCTGTCAGCAGCTATCCCTGATGTTAATCTCTTTTAATCTGGCCTGTGAGTCCCTCAGACTGGAGAGAAAAAAACATCAAAGAAAAAATTATAAAGAGGAGTGGCTATCCGTCAACTGTGGAACTTCTAGTAAGTCGGTGACACATCAGTTTCATTGTAAATAACAAACCTATAAACTGGAAACATTCTACGAAATTAGACGTTAGCTGACAGAGCAGATTAACTGCAGCGATCGCTCGCTTGTCCATACACAACCTGTTGTTGCTAATGAAATCAAATACCTCTGTCTAAAGAGGTGAGTCTAGCAGCGACGGTGTCTTCCGTATTGGACACTCGTGCTTCGGATATTCCTCTAAAACTTATGGACTGAGGCCATTTCAAACGATCAAACACGAGTATTACTACATTGATGAATAAAGTATTCAAAACGAATAAGAACACCGAACTACCTCCTCCAGGCGGCAGTAATTAGATGAAGAAGACCAGACACTCATCGATTGCCGAGGGCAGCCATTGCTACTGCTGACTTGTGGGTAAATGACGTCATCTCATTAATTTGACCTGTGAAATATCCCAGAATTCCCCTGATCTCACGGTACGTGAACTCTCCTATGACCCTAGATAACCCCAGGGGGTATTGAAACAACGGGACTCGTGATTCGAGAATACCATTCGGTATTAACTTGACAAAGTACATTTTAAACAATACATGTAGTAACAAATTAGTAATGAGATCGTTTGATTCCATGATAATTTGGAAACGGTTGATCGTGGCCATCTTTTTTAAATTCGGAAACAGGGAGAAATACTTTCCAAGACTCTGACTGACATCTCTGACGTTTGAGATCTGGATTTATCGCTGGTGAATTCAATTTGCTTTCGTCGACCATAACTCTTACTGAGGCGATCTTTTATTGATACAATTTTGAATTTACAACAGGAAATTAAAAATTGTATGTGCAATCATACGTTACTAATATTGTAAAATCCGTTTGTCCCAATGAAACCGTACAGGTGGTCTTGGCGCAAACAACATTGACAATAACATTTCAAGGATTTGTTGCATAGTTTCATTGACATATGCTAAAAGATGTGTGTCTTATCTTAATTTAGCTAAGGCTATTTGTCACTTTTGTTTTCAATACAAAATGCAAATCATTTACTGATGTTCATGTCATCGTGAAAAATAAAGTATTCCTTTATTCCTGGCCCGATAGCATTAAACCATCTCGAACAGTTACGGGTAATGCATTTTTCTGGTAGGTTTTACAGTGTAGTATTTTACAAATACTAATACATGTACTGCTTACGTAATGCGGGATGGAATATTTGTATAATGATGTAGTAACATGTAATGAATGGAAAGGGATATAAGTTTCGATCAAAAGATCAAAATAGGTCATGGAACTCATATTCGATTAAAAAAAAAAAAAAAAAACTCAAAATATGACATAGAATTCATAATGATTGTGCTCGTTGTGCAAATCCAGGAGAAGAATGATACATAGGAAATAACTAAAAAGTGAGGACAGTTGTCAGAAAAGATTATTCAAGATTCAGTCAAGACACTATCAGACACGACATAATTACTAACAAGTACTTAAGGGAGGGAGGCGTCGTGAAGGTGATTTTTTGTTATTATTATTATTAAAGACAGACTATTTTAACCTTTTCCATCGAATTAGTAATGTCCAAATTAAAGGAAAACAGAGGAAAAAAATTGACTTTTTAAAACGGTTCCCATGGCAACGGCGCCATCTTGGATTTTGGCGTTTCTAAAATAACTAACTTTAAAATGTATCTCCTCCGCCAAATTCGAAGGGAACTTGATGAAACTTAGTGAACATGTTGTTTGGTATAATATCTAAAAAGCTACATATTTTCAGTTCTTCCTATGCAATAGAAAATTTACTCCAAATTTTGAAAATGCTATGTAATGAAATTTCAAATTTCGCCGGTTTTTTTCATATTAAAAACCAATTTTTTCCCAAAACTTACAAACCAAATAGAAAGTACATACATATTTTTTTTTTCTTGTTGTGAAAATGATGTATGCCAAATTTGGTCAGAATCAATTTAGACACAAAAAAAGTAGACAGCACATTAGTGCCAATAAAAAAGGGATTTTGAGTAAAACGTGTTTAATTTTTTTTTTTCAGCACAAAATGGAGAGTTTTTTGTCCGACCTTCAGCCTCGGAACAACCCTTTTTTACGTACTAGCCTTTTCCACATGTCTGTTGCCGTTTTCTTGCTTCCTGTACATATCTTTTCTCGAATATTGCTCCCTACCCTCTATCATTAAAAGGGCCCCCATAGAGTCACTTCCGGGTTCTTGAGGGCCTATATATTCCCCCAATATCTTTGTCTGCCCAAACCAAGAGTGTCTTGACCTTTACTATGGCATATAATCCACAACCGAGCTCTGAAACAGCAGAAATAAAAGAAAATTTTGCCATTTATAGGACGTGGAAGTAAATTTTAGAACGCCTAGTGAAAGCTTACACGACTGATAATCTGCGTAATCAGCAGGTTTTTCGCCTTAGAGTGGTCACCCAGTGTCCATCCCTGGCACTGAGGCTCACGATATTGCGAGAAGAGGTCATAATCAAGTGTTTTATGCACTCTTTGCCAATATATAATCAAATAGTGATGAGCCATCACTGCAAGTAGCAGCCAGAGGGAGCCAAATCCTGGTTGACAGTAGGCAAGGCCTACCTTTGAATGACCATGGGTCAGATACCTTAGAATGGACATATCCACTTTTTGGTACCATTTTTATACTCAGAAAAGGCGGGGCTTCAAAGAGAAAAATAAAATGGGACGGCAAATGGGACGATATGAATAAATCAATTATAAAGTGAGAACAGTGTTTCTCTTACTGCTTTATAACTTGCAATAAAATGCATTTAAAAATTCGGTTATTTTCATTTGTAAAATTTATCACTCTCATCAATGACGTTATTCTGGTTTGACGTAAGCTTGTATCATTATTTGGCCTCTTCTTGTTTTATTAGTTCATGATAGTAAATATATCGTGACTTGTAATTTACACCATGCTAAAGAGCAAAAACCAAGCTTTCAGATGGTACCTATAGATTTTTTTTCCCTTTCAGATTAAAAGGAGGTATAGAAAGAGAAAATGTCCAAATTTTCCCCACTAACAGCCGATTGTAGGCATCCAAGGCCAGTTTGCTGTACTTGTTAGCATTATCATCGTCACCATTTAATCTTTTAGATCCTTTAATTCCCCCCCCCCCCTCCTCCCCCCCCCCCCCCCTCCTCCTCCAAATCGCGACCCCCTTTCAAAACTAGGGTGACAGCATCTTGTGCAGTTGTTAGTTACAATGTATTAATTACAGGTGTTTTGCTCCGTTTGTTCTTTTATTGTCACTTTAAAAGTGTCCTCTCCCCCCACCCCTACCCCCACAACCGCCCGCAGGTGGTTGAAATGCGAAAGGAAAGCGCAATGAAATGGTTCAGCGATAGAAGAAGCTATTCCCTTTCTTTAGATGTTTTTCACCAATATAACTTTTTTTTTTCTTCTTTTTTTTCATGTACCTAACTATTGTCATCTTGACCAGATCCTTTCAAGGATAAACAAAGTCATTGTTGGCACATGTATTGAAGGTATTAATATGGTATTTTTCATCGGAATTCCGTTGGAGATTTTTATTGTTTACCAGCGTAATCTTTCCCCGAGGAAACAGATTGACCTGGTTCCAGTGAAGTTATTGTAATTGTATGCATTGTCAATGTATTCTAAACGCTGTTTGTGTGGAAGATTATTGTCTTGGTCATGGAAACGTGCCCTAGTTCTCCTCAGTGGCTGCCCTATCCATTGTGTAACAATTGAGTCAATAGCCGTGTGGCCTCTCTGATATCACGGTCCATTAGGTTTGACCTTGAAGTCGGGTCACGATGTTTGGCTGTTCTTCAAATACGCCAGGTTTTGTGTAACTCCAAAATCTATTTATTTTCTATGGTGTGCCTCCTCATTCGCGAAATTCAAAGAATCCAGCGACTCTGGTGATGTATTCAATTTCAAAGCTCCGCTAATTTCCTTTGATCTTGCACGCCGCATTTCTGGCAAATGAAGTTTGTTCTTTCTTAGTAATTTTAGTACTAACACTTTTGGAGCCCGTCATCAAGTCTAGTCACTTTTCAGACAAGTAAAAAATTATGCTACCAAAGCAGGTGTTCATTTTATACTTATACAGTGTACTTTATAGTCTTTTTGTTCATTTGTGATCATATATTCAAAAAATCCAGCATTGTCCTCGAGGGAAATGCGCTTTCTCATTTTGTGTACTCAGTTTAAAGAAAAGTGGTCATGAGCAACTTCTAAAAAGAAAAAAGAAAATTAAAAAATTGGGGTCGTCAAAACCTGGGCACTCATACACGCATTCTCGAGGTTGCTCCTTTCGTTTACCACACGTCTCTCCTACAGATTAAAAGAATCATGGCTCTCTAGCGACCCAGAGTTCGCAAACCAGCTGATTTCCGTTTAGTCTCCATCAGGCAGATATTGTTAATTGATTGCGTTGATTTGAGGACATAATTGTATTGACAGTGTACAACTTGACAAATAATATATACATGTAGTACTGGCACAGGCAAAATATATTGTGCAAAATAGACGTTAACAGTACATGTACATTATTTTGTTATCATATTCTTAACATAATTAGCACTACATTTCTTTCTATGTGGGTCTAAAGGCAGATCTTCATGAACCAGTGAATACAACTAAATTCAATTTGAATAGTTTACGGGGTGTAGGTCTATGAATGTTTTGTAGTTTTTCAATAACCAGATACTAACAAATTTACAACACGGTAATGGTGAGGTCAAGGCTTGCCTTTGATGTGTAGAGAAGGTACTATTAGAACTTAAATTTCCCAATACCCTGTTGGGGCATGGTTTGCACATCATCTTCAAGTCACTTATGGGTAATTTAACCATAAAGAGACAGTTGCATCACTGTTTCCAAAATTAATAATGATGTTTATTCAGGCTTAGGAAATGACCGTTGAGCCCCAAATAAATTTCAGACAAACAGCTTGATGTGTATATCATTTGAAAAGTCATTCACAATGAAAGTCAAAGGAACTAGTGTTTGAGCACATGAGCTCTTTGACACTTCTGGGGTTAATGGGAGATCATTTTGACTAATCTTATTTCTTATCTTTGCCAGAAAGAAAAAGACCTTTGTGCTCTTTGCTTGAACTTACGCTATGAAAAATCCCAAATAAGAAATTTAATAATTTGTTCTTATTGTAATGATTTTATCAGTTTAAAAAATTTTTTTATTAATATTATTTGTTTTTTTTATCAATCGTTTGAAGGACTAGAAGTAAGGTGATATTATTCTTTTTTCTACTCCTTGTTCAACATCTCTTGTGTCCGACATAGGGAAGTAAATAGGACTGGTCAAAACAATCTCTCATTTACTGTGCTTTATTAGCTTTCTAATGTAGTATAGTACATGTATATTTCTTGTTTGATGATTATCCATGATAAAACATTAAAGGTCTTTCTTGATGGTGAACAACATCATTCCTGCATCTCCATTCTCTAACAAGCAAGACAAAATACACTTACTAAACATGTTCATTAATATACATGGTATTTAAACACAAGATGATTTTCAATATAAAGCCAAATGTTTATTTCGTTTTCCTAAGGAATTTCTGAACATAAGAAAATGAAAATATGTATGGTTTGCAATGAAATGACTGAAACAAAACAAAACAATTATAATAACTTTGTAGAACAGAATGAGCATAGAAAACACTGAATGAGCTTGATGTACAATTCAAATCTCTACAAGTGAGTTTTAAAGCACAACAGAAAATAGAGCAAGTGGACGCGTGATCTACATTATGTGATTTTGTGTGGATATTATATCAGCAAAATGACAACAACATAACAACAGATGATAATGAATGTAGAAAAGTTCAACTATCATTTCACTAACAATCATTTCATGAGATTAACTCTCGAAGGCTCAGTAATGTAGTGAGCACAGCTCCTGATTGCTTAGACCATGCAGTGTGCAATTTTTCGGTGGACTATTCATGCTGATTTGTGATACCCTGTGTACTTGTTTTACTAATAAGAAATTTTATGAAACTGTCTGGGTAAGTTAAAAGATTGCAGCGAAGAGCGGACTAAGATTGCTGTCTACATGATTCGTAGCAAATGAATCATTTTAATGAGAGGTCAATACAAACAGCTAATTCTGTCTCCTCAATTGATGGCTGGTTTGAGCACATATCACTGATTTTTTTTTTTTCTTTTTTGAGATCTAAATTAACTTTGCCATACTATTGATATCATCAGTGACTATCTGGATGTCACTTGAAAAAATCTATTAGGTTCAGATTAGCTTTTTTCATTATCCGTGTATCTCTTAGGTAATCCCTGCTGAGCTCCTCTTTTCTCCCAAACACAGCTGCAAGTCCATAGATATATGAAAACAATTTTAATCAACTGCAACCATGACTGTATTAAAAAATAAATGATTATAGTGGTTACAGGACTTTTACATAGCATATACACAGTCGTCATTTTTTTTCCTGTGCTATCTTATATCATAATCGCCATATGTAATTAATATGAGCAAAACATCTAACAAAAAAAATATATATTTAAAGAAAAAAATTAATAAATGAAGAATCTGAAAATGGTCAATAATCCCTTCACACTAAAAGCATCCTCTGGAAATGAATATAATCCATGTTTTAAAGTGGCAAGATTTATAAAGTTTCCAAATACAGTTTAAAAATAAAGGTTATGGAAAGGTTTATTTTTATCTTGTTGAATTCAGCAACCGTTTCATTCTTTCCTTTCTCAGAAAACTGTTGCCTTGCTTCATATTCATCACAATCAGATCCCTTGAGAAAGTGGCTATGCTACATCACTGCCACAGCACATGTACTTAACCCCTCATAAACTTATGGAAGCACAAACTCTTGGCTAATACCACTTGTCAGCAAAAATAATCTAAGTTTAAAACTGGAACAAAGAATAGCAAATGTTTGATAAATCACACACTAATTACACTGGACAACACTCAGGCAGAGTGAATGATTACAAACAGAGCAATACTGTCCTAACATGTAAAATTTCTGAACCGAATAGTAAACGAAGACTATTTAAACAATTTTGATAATGCTAACAAAATAGATGAGAATCCCTAACAATAGACTGTAGCACCAATGCATGACTAAACAAAGTATCAATTATAAGTCTTCATGGAGTAAAAGTTTTGTTCTTTACGAATGCTGCATGCTGATTACAAACATCAGTGGGTTGTGGAAACATCTGCACCAATGATGACCAAACTCATTCACTAATGTATACCACTATCCCTCAAAACACGGACTTCAGTGACAATGGTCAACTTAAATATCCTTTACAAAAATATTGTTATGTCCACATCTTAAGTAAAAATATCATACTGATAACCCAGAAACAGAAAACAAGCGGTGAAATGAACGTAATCTCTTTGCTGATTGATCCAGAGCTGATGATCTCTTGGCAACATCATTACCCAGTAAATACTAGATCCTGAATAGTATGAAGTGGCCTGTAGAAAAAAAAAAAACTCTCAATCATCTTAGACATGACAGATAATTAACAACAATAACAAACTGAAAAGACAACAACAAAAAATTTTGTAAATTGTAACAAGAGAAATGATATCACTTAAACAGGTATGCATTATTGTACTGCTGTTATTATAAATGTGATAAATAATAAATAAATAGATATATTCCAGAAGATAATTCTGGATCTTAATATAGGTTTGGCTGTTTTGTTCCATTAAAAAGAAAAAAAAATCCTATCAAAGTTTTGTTTCTGCAACTTAATCACGTGGAACAATTTCTATTACTACTACATCCCTGGATAATCAGTAGTAGTGTTGTTTAAAAGAAGAAAGTATTGTAATCTTTTTATTGTTTTACTATTTTTAGAAAGATCATGAGATGTTCTGATTTTATCCCACTTTATATTCTGATGATCAGCTTTTCAAAGGAAGGCAATCCAAGAAGGGGAAAATGAATAAGCACAATAGTGCTCTCAATTCCATGGTGTAGCTGTCAAAGGTCAGTTGACCTTACTCAAAAGAGTCTGACAAAGAGACAAACCCACTCATCTCACATTTCTTGGTAAATTATGCTACATGAAAATCAAATTTTATGAAACAGGTCTATGATATTCTTCAGATCAAGTCAATGCAAAAGACAGCCATGTAAATTTGTCAATAGTGTTTTTAAGCAGGTGTCCTGTCAGACATATTAGCTGAAATTCATATACAAATATATAATTATAATGGCAATAGTTTTAATGGCTTACAAACCAGTAATAATGACATTTGCTGTTTTTTATTTCAATTTATTAATTAATTTATCTATTTATTATTATTATTTTTTTTTTCCATTAAGCTAGTTTGCTACAGCATGAAATAAAAAGTTCATTTCCATTCCTTGACATTTATATCCATAATACAGTGGAACTTTCGAGAAATCAATTCGCTTAAAGTCAATTCTCAGTTAAAGTCAACTTGTTCCGACAGTCCCATTTTTTTCCTTGATATTTCATGATAACGTAAACAACTTCAGAGGTGATTCCACTTAAAGTCAATTCCAAATGACCCATGCTGGCCGATTGACAGCCATAAATTATGAAGACAAAGAAAAAAAAGGTCAGACAGAGAGATAGAGAGAAGCTTTGCTACGACACATCGTCGTCTGTGGGCCTATCGTGAAGATGCTTGATTCTCTTCATCTGTCTCACGTTGGCTGGGATACACAAACACCCACCCATACAGCTGTTCCTTCTCGCATGCGCTGGCGAG
Organism: Peronia peronii; assembly: GCA_039654565.1. Classification (NCBI taxonomy): domain Eukaryota; kingdom Metazoa; phylum Mollusca; class Gastropoda; order Systellommatophora; family Onchidiidae; genus Peronia; species Peronia peronii. The sequence continues at coordinate 19,732 of JBCEWB010597244.1, read as the reverse complement.
CCCACGGACACACACCCAGTAAGTACAACTAACCACTGATGGTCTTGATACACACGCTACCCCAAGTGGCAGACAGTTCTATACTTGGTCCTCTTCACTTGCCTCACATTGTGCGAAAAATACACAAATACCTACCCACACTCGACTCTCTTTGCCCAGTTTGTACACAGACACACACACACAGAAAGACAGTGCAGATTAGCACTGTGCCCCATTTCAGTCACATTTTTAGATCACGTTCATTCCAACATTCTGTGGTTGCTGTGATTAGTCAACCTATTACTATTATTAACTTTTATCCTCAACTCCGTGATCAGAATATCTGAGACAAAGTACTGTTCTCAATTAGGATATAAAGTTGAAACTTCTTAAAGATGTTGACTCAAGGCAAAATACTAATACTACTAGCTTAGAGTTAGAGGGCGAAGCTCTGCTAGTAGGGACAAGGGGCACTGACCTAACCCAATAAATACACAACACACATTTTGACCCCACATGCCTACCAGAGATTGTGTCCCCTGAAAATGCATAAAGTCAACCTTGCTTAAAGTCAACACTTTTTCCCAGTCCCGAGAGGTTGACTTCAAGCGGATTCCACCGTAATTACCACAATATATGTCTTGCGACCTGGGCAAATGAGTCGGAAGTTGTGCTGGGCAATGAAAATCTACGGCCATTTTGGGTTGTTTTCAACTGCTTTCCGACTAAGATAGTATACTTTTTTTCTTTTCGCAAAACGATAATTTAACCTTTTTTAATCTGAAAAAAGAAAAACTTTGGTATCGTAGTTGGAAAATAGTAAAAAACAGTCAAAAACGGCTGTAACTTGAGATCACCCGGCGGGACTTCTGACTCATTTGCCCAGGACGCAAGACATATAGACTGGCAACAAGGATTTGGATTCAACACTTCAGATTAACCTTTTAGGAGTCTTTGGAGTTTTCCCATGTTTGGCTGGTGTCTTGGATGCAGACTCTATCAACAGATTCTCCAGATTAACTCTTGTGTCTTCAACATCTGCTGCCAATCGTGAGCCTTTTAATGGAGCTGGCGTAGCAAATACGCTGTCATCAAGGGCGCTGAAATAAGCAAGTTTAAACTCAAATATCCTGATAACTGGAAAAACAATTTGGGAACAAGAATATGTATCAGTAACATTGCTCCTGTCATACCAATCTGACAATTTTTTTATATCGGTTCTGTCTAGTCCATGAAAGAAATTACTATCATAAAAACATGCAATTCATAGAGTTCAAGCTTTCCTCAACACTATTTGAAAAAAAATCATATGAAGCCTATCACAGTGACATCAGTTTACTATCAGCAATGACTGTAATAGCTACATATAGTATATTCTCACGAACATTTGAATACATGTAATTGAGTCACAGAGTTTTTCTTTTCTAACACCATATGAAATTATCAATTTTAGACTAATGACAAGGAGAAAACTTTAGATCAAGTCTAAACATCTTATGCTCTCCTTTGAGCAATTACCTTGCATCCATTCTTCTACTTCCTGACTTTAATGCACTCTGAACTCGGCTTGGATGAGCTGATTGGGAAGCTGCAGGTGTCTTCACAGACTTTTTGTCTTTTTGGGGTAGGTAGGAGAATAACAACAAAAATGACAATAAACAAAGAAAATACAAATTTCAGCATGGAAACTACGGCCCAGAAATTATCAAAGAAGAGGAAACTTTGAATTGAGTTTTTAAGTGAACTATGCTAGGGAATTTACTCTCCTCATTTACAACAAGAATTAACAATTAGCAAGGAATAAGCAAGTTTCATTCCATCGCAACACAAATACAGCACACTAAATCTATCGGACAAATAGGCCGAAAGACAAACAGCATTAAGTACAAGCTATTACTAAAAACTGTTTCAGTCATTTACTTATTATCATCGTTTTTAAATTCTCATCTCTTGTGAAAGACACAGCAGTTGATGGGATATTAATATGACTAGTTCCTAGACTACCCAGTGGATCTCAGTTCACCAGCAGAGCTATATTGTTGAATGAGCCGCTTGACCATCAGCTAAATTACTTCCCTTTACTACATACAAAGAATACAACACAAGCACTGTAGAAATATAAAATTACTTGTCTCTTATTAATTGAAAAGAAACTAACAGTAAATTCACCATACGATAAACATTTTTTTTCTCACTGTGAAAATTTGTTTCATAATTTTTTCTTTGCTTGTTTCAAATAACAGGGGCGTAAGTCATTTTTTTCTTTCTTTGCAGTGCTTGTCTCATACCTCTTGTATGGTACTTGGCAAAAGGAGATAATTCAGCAAACAGAAAAAAAAAAAGTTCAAGACAAAATTTCAAAACTATATGATTAAAAGACATTAACTATTTACAATGCTTAGACAAATCTTTTAGTTACCTCTAGGCTTTCTCGTTGCTGATCCCGTCAAATTTTTGTTCACATGATCATCTTTAGCCTCTGCAACATGAGGTTCAGACGCATCTTTGTCCGCAGTATCTTTGCCTTCATTGGCGGCACATGTACTTTCCTCACAAGAGGCAGGATTGGCATCAGTGGTGGTTGTATGTTGCTTTGCTGCATCCAGCATAGTTGACAGGTTTTCTCTGAATTTTTCCAGAAGTTTGACACACTGTTTTTCTGTAACAACCTGTCATTGAATAAGATGGGACTCTTTAACACTAATTTCCACAGTCCAGTCAGGTGTTTTGAATACACAGAGACGTCAAGTAACTGTGACTGATAAAGATCAGGATCATGATAGACCAAATTTCCTAGGCAGATTGAGAAACTGTCAACAACAGTCTGGTAAAGTACCGATAATCTAATACTTGAGAGTTAATTAAGAAAGGCTCACATCTCAGTTTTCATAAATTTATAAATTCACATTTGAGACTGTGCTATATAAAACATAAAATATGTAAAGAAGTGCCCATAACAGTAAATGATCTGGCTTGAAAATCAAAGACTTTTAGACAGGTGATTTTCATGGCCATTACTCTTCAAAGATACCTTACCATGGCCATTTCCTCACTCATTGTCAGAAGATCTTTCAGTAAGCTGGTATTATCTGGGCTGATGTATAGTTGGCCAAGTACCCGAAGCCACAACTTATTGTTGAAAGACTCTGGATTGGAGAGGACTTCATTGCAAAGTTTTACAGCAATACTGTCATGGCATGGATTTTCCTGTGGAAAGACGAAAAATATCAACCTTGCTTTTGCTCAGTTTTTTTGGGGGGTATATATATCACACTAGTGTCTTTCAACATTTGATAATGGAAAGATGTAAACTAAAAGTAAGGGCAGCCAGTCTTGATGAACTTGTCCTCTGCAAACAGTAAAATGTGATGAACTGATTAACATCCATCTTCAAACAAATACGACATCACTCAACTGCTCTAAACATTGGCAAGTTTTATTTTGATTCAAATCAACCCAACCAGCTTTAACTATGAACCATATGAATAATGCATCATCAAAATAATCATAAAAACACTGCATACTGAAAGTGGGGCTGACTCAAATTAATTCAATTTTAATGTTATACGACACTGACAGACAAAAAATAATATGATTGGTGTGGAGATATATGTTACGGCAATCATAATAGATTTGTTCCGACCAAGCGAACAGCTGAAAATCCCCATCTAATTTTAGTACAGGGGTACAAACATTCCACACTGTTCAATACCACTGACATACAAAAATACATAAAAAATGCACAGGGCCAGTGACAGGCTTGGATCTCGTGGTGGAGTGGTAACAAACATCAGTGGAAGTTCTATTTTTAGCAGGGGGTACAAACACTCCGGCAGGGATTTCCAGGTTTTTGCTTAGTCAAAAATGAACTGTTGCATTGCAAATCTGCCCCCTCTGTCTCCTCACCCCAAAGGAATTGTCACAATACTTATACAAGTTTGACAGACATTCAAAGGTATGTAAACTAAAATCACAAAAAGATTGAACCAGAACATCATACCCTGACTGGGGAATTTGTCCCCTGGTTGTCCACCAAATGCTGAGCATCAGTCAATTCAATGAAAAAGCTGGCCACATTAACTTCATTAATCTCTGCCAAGGGGGAAGTGGATGGAGCGCGTAACAGTGTCTTGAGTGTTGGCAAGAATGCTTCCTCAACAAGCTCCTGGTTGGCACTAGTTCACAACAAATCAAGAACCAAAATTGTAAAAGGGAATTTGAAGGTGATTTTGAAAATCACTGAATCAGATAATTTCAACTCTCGCAATTGACTTTAGCAAAGGTTGAAAATTCAAGGTAACTATCAGTAAGAAGTTGCAAATCATCCAATGTTGACATAGCAACAGTAACTAATTTTAATTTCCATTCCAATGAAAGTTAATTGCAAATAAAAACACTTTCACATTTTCAGACAAAGTGCTTGAAACACATTCTTTGTTACAATATCTAAAAGCACATAAAAATAAAGTTTGCTACCCCATTTCCCTTTTGGTCCACATGTAAATATATATACCTTGGAGGAGAGTCAAAAATTTTGCATCTATATATCTTTCATTCAAAAGCCTCAAATTTAGAAAACTTGAAAGGACAATGATTAAGTTGTTATCACCATTATAGGATAATGATAAAAGTTCGCTAAAATTTCATCAATATCAGCTAGACAGTGCTTCATAATTTCTCTGTTACATTTAATAAGTCTTGATGATCAAGAACATTAAATTTACCTGCCAGAGAATGCAAACAAGGGAAAGAAAATTCCTAAACACTGCAACAAGATCTCATCATCTTCCACCAGGGGATTGTACCACAGCAGCAACAAATGAGACAACAGTTTGGCTGAAACAACTCGTCCAGACAACAGCAACTTTGCCAGCCCTTCAGCAGCAATACTGCGCAGTTCAGAACTCTAAAAGTAATATCATTTCAAAATGAAGTAAAGGAAACACAAAGTAAAGTGAAACCTGATTACATGCAGGATAATATGGGAAGGTAATACAGTGGAAATCCGCTTAAAGTCAGCCTCTCCAGACCAAGATAAAGTGTTGACTTTAAGCAAGGCTGACATTGTCAGTTTTCAGGGGACACAATCTCTAGAAAGCACAGGGAGTCAAAATATATGTTGTTTATAAAATTTACTGGGTTGTACCCTTTCCCCTTGAACCCTAAGCCAGGAGTAGTAGTATTTTGCTTTGAGTCGTCTTTAAAAAGTTTCAACTTTGTATTCAGATTGAGAACGTATTTTTTCTCAGACATTCTGATCACGGAGTTGAAGATAAAAGATTGACTAGATCTAGTCACAGCGAGCACAGAATGTCAGGATGAATGTTATCTAAAGATGTGACTGAAATTGGGCACAATGCCTGTCTGCACTGTCTTTATGTGTGTGAGTCAACAAATTGGACGAAGAAGGCCGAGTGAGAGTAAGTGTCCGTGTATCCTCACCAACGTGAGGCAAGCGAAGTGGGCCAAGCGTTGAACTGTCGGCCACTTGGAGTAGTGTGTGTGTATCAAGACAGTCAGTACTGACTGGGTGTGTGTCTGCAGGCTCGCCAATGCATGCGAGAAGGGTGAGGAGAGCCAAGTGTGGAAGTGCTATGTGGGTATGTGCTTGTGTATCCTTGCCAATGCGGGACAGGTGAAGAGGGCCAAGCATCTTCTCATACAGTGATAGGGCCACAGGCTATGGTATAATGTATTGTAATAAGGCATCTCACGATCCTGTTGTCCTTGCAATTTATAGCTGCAGTCAGCCAGCACTGGCGATTTTGGAGTTGACTTTTAAGCGAAATCACTTCTGAAGGTGTTGACATTACTAGAAACAAGACTAATGAAATATAATGGGGAAAAAACGGGGCCGCCAGAACAGGTCGACTTTAACCGAGAATTTACTTTAAGCGAGTTAACTTCTCGCGGGTTTCACTGTATAAGCATTCTTGTATTCATAGATCTTCAAAAGATTCTGATAGAGTAGTCTCCACCTATGAGTCCGCTGCTTAAAAACCTGGTCCACCTAAGAACCTGCCTCTGCTGCGAAACAGATTTTTTCTAATAATTTATCTGCCTAAGAACCTGTTCCCAAATTAAAAATCTGCCCAAAAGTCCAGTGTTGGGCCAGGACATGCGAATACCCATGGTGTAATTTTATGACAGATTGTCCACCTGAGAGAAAAGCACAATGCCAAGTGCAGTAAAATTGGTAGAGGGTGGAGGGAACAAGGATATGAGGAAGGGAAGTGATGACTGATGTATGATTGCACTATCAGGCCACAAGTTGACTAGACCATAACTATTTCTTTGTTTGATAACATACTGGGCAAATGTGTATAAGTAGGAATAAGTTTAAATCATGACTGGTCAATTGATTTCCTACATCAGTTGTTCTGGCTCATTTTAAATACTTGAGTCACTTGTATAATTATCCATAGGGTAACAAGGTCTTGTCATGTTTTCATTCAATAATGGTACTTTAATTTGGAAACTCACTTGACATTTGAAAGAAGCTGGGACTTATTGATGAAATTATAAACCAAGAACATTCAGGCACTGTTAGATCTAATTACAAAATACACACACAACAGACAAAGCTGTTATCATTCCCATTGATAAATCCATAACCAATGATAACAATCAACTAATCCTGGCAGACAAGACATTAGTCTTGTTTCAGGTTAATTTCACAATCTTTCAATCACTGAAAGAGCCTGTCCATCAAAGAGTCTGCTTTTTTTTTTTTATCTCCCAGTGACTGGGCTCTTAGACGGAGACCACAGTATATATGACAATGTCTCCAATAGACAGATATGAAAGTTTATTTAATAGATGCTTGGTGTAAAAGGATCTCCTAATATTTAAATGGACTAAACTGACAAAGTGCTATTTTTCACATCCATAAATGCTCAATGTTTTGGCATGAAATGCTCAGATGGACTGGCTGACTATCACCTAATTAAAAATAGGTTTTGAAATTCAAACTGCAATATTTCTCTGAGAGAAAAAAAGGGGAGGCAAAGCCATACAAATGCAAAAATTATTTAGCTTTTAGACAACACTTGCCTCATTGTCCAACACAGCACTCAGGATAGAAATAACTTTGGTGGCTGTTTCACTCCAGCCCTTCTTTTCTTCTTCAGAACTCTGTGTAGTTTCATTGCTAGTTTCATCAATGCTGGAGGATGTACTGTTCTGTTTTGCTGCATCTCCTGCTTCACTGTCAGTGGAATTCTCATTCACGTTAGTATCTGTACTTTGTTCCAGTTTTGAAGCATCTGCATCACCAAACGCCTCTAGTCCATAGACATGAATCAAATCAAACACTGCTTTCAAGGCAGTGGCTCTCACAAGTTGTGTATCCATCTGTGAGGCCTGAAGAATAAAATTACTGATTTTAAAGTTGTTTTTTTTAAATCTTTAGAAAAAAGATGCTTATTTTCGAAAGAAACATATTCACAAATCACATTTTTTTTAACCAATATTGTGTTATGAGATGTCCATGAGACAGGAGTAAGGGAAATAAAAACCAAAACACATGATGAACACACATTCACAAAATTAAAAATACAGAACAACAGTAAAAAAGACAGACTGAATGAATCAAAATGATCTCGTGCAGAGCATAATATATACGGCACTGGTAAACTGACTTCTTCTAGTCCCATTTAATAAAAATATATATGCCTATTTTAATATTTTGTTGAAAGATAGAGCAATAATGTTTGCAGATGCAAAATCAGGGATAATAATTTCACCAGCAGGAAAAGAGGCAAATGCTGTTTGACTATCTCTCCTGTGATCAAACTATAAAATGCCACACGATGAAATCAGTTGCTCATGAAACTGAGGCGACCGGAAAAATCATGATTTTTTTTATGATAGTGAGTGATTTTTAACGTAGTTTTCTTTTTACTCTCAAATGTTTTTTACTAAGGATTTTGATCACCCGTGATCAACGGATTTTTGCTAAAACCTGCCAAAATAATGTATTTTACAGTAAACTATGATAGTCTGAACACAAAAACGCAAAAAAGAATTAGTTTGAAGCATAAGATTCTGAAAAATTGTGTCCGAAGATGGTGCACTCTTACTTTTGAGTTCCGACCATCATCATGGATTTCCCGATTGCGCACTGGTCTCCAGTTTGTTATCTAGCAAAATATTTCTGCACAGACTGGGCAGTGATAACTTGTGGGTTAAGGAGGAGGTGGATTTTGACACTGATGATGGAAATTAGCCGCCAACATTGCCAAATAAAGGCTGTATACAATATTAAGTTTTTCTCTCTTTTTGTCTAATTCATACCGTGACTGCATTTCTTCATTCTAAAACTCGGTTTAGAGAAGTACGATCAAAGACACTATACCGATAAGACCGGACACTCTCTTCTTTGCATCATGAAAATAATGCGTGCACTGCCACGCTCCCTCCTAGCGTGTACAGTCTTCTTCACATCATTAGAAAATGGGTGCTGTGCTGCTTGCATTACTAGTTTTGTATCCAAGATCTGGATCAGTGTGTGCTCTAATTCATCTTTCTGGATCTTTTTGGGAAAACGAAAAAATTGCATGCCATGGTTCTTGAATTTGTGTAATCAATGTCTGCACACCACTGCCCTCCTCTTCTTGGTTTCATGACTGCCACCACTGTACACTCTCGACGCTTGGGGACACTGCGGTAAACGCGAAATTGGCCTAGTGTCCCGTCTTATCTGTAAAGTATCTTGTGGTATAATTATGTCTATGATTTCCAGAGATTTGATAAAAATAAAAAAAAAAAGATTCCTTGGTGAAAACATGCATTTCTGTTGTGTTGGGTAGCTTAGATCTAATCAAATGTCTTTTTAGGGTTAAAGCCGTGATGGAAGTTAGCCTTGTTTACATTAGCAACTAGTGGCTATAGATTCTCAGATCACTTCAGTTATTGATCCAATTGTCTGTTTATTTTTTTTCTTACTGTTCAACCACTTTAGTACTTTATAGTTTATACTGATGAAACACATTCACTCAAGTCTAAACAGCTCTTATTCCAACCTGAGATATGGTGACGACTATGTTGGCCTCACTATGGCCATGCCCCCCTCCCCCTGCCCCCGCAATCCCTTCGGGCCAGGAACTTACCTGTCTGAAGCCATGACTGTAAGTACATGTGTAAGCAGTAAGAACAGGAAGCAGAGAGGGAATATGAGATAGGTTACAAATACAGAGGCTGATTTTGCAGTTGCCGTAATTTCAAATGTGCATACAGTAAATGATTTTAACATGGTTATAAGAAGAACTCTCACAAATGGAGTGTTTCACGCTGCAGGTACCAGTTGTCATTGGAGATTGTAATGCTAATACGGCTGGCTGCGGTAAACAAAAGTGATAAATTATTTACTGGATATATGCTAAAAAGACAAGTTTGAGAAGACTATTTTTTCCATTCATTGACATTGACATTGATCTTCGTACATTTTTTTTTTCCTTCAGGACTGGAGGGCTGAGAATCCTGATATCCCTGAACTGAGAGAGATAAAGTCAGCTTGATTTTACAGTAGATTTGATCAAGCAGTTGGAAAAGACTGATAAACTTGCAGAAATTCTTTTGGTAACTAAAGGGCAAGTGAGCACATCCCATTCTCATTCCATCATCCCTGACATAGTCCCAGAAGATTAAAAGAATTGCAAATTGTGTTACAGATTATGGGCACACATATGTAAGTTTCAGGGCTTTTTTTGTGAAGACTGTAACACTTTTCCTTGTTTACAAGAGGTGGAAATTATTTGTTTCAATACGATAGGGTGTAATTTTTTTAAAACTTTTTTTTATGGGCAAGAGGGTAAAGATGCTGTAATTCTATTGTGTTGTAATACTATTATTTTATAATTCTTACAAATGTAATATGTCTTAAGGTTATATAATTTAGTAAAATGAGGATTAATGAGGAATCACTGAAGTGATCAGTCATTTTCTCACTAGATTCAGCAGCAGGCCACCCCACTGTCCTCATTTGCCAATATATCCACTTTTCTAATTAAGGTAGACCAAAGATTTTTTCACTAATAAAAAGGGAAATGAATAAGCTTTACAGTGATACCAATAATTCCACATGTTCAAAAACTGAACACATCTGATTTCATCATGTCCATCTTATGTCCATTTCAAGATTTTTGTCAAAGCTGCAGAAGCAAAATCAGGAAGAAAGTTTTTACCTGCAGGAAGAGAGGCAAATGCTGCATGACAATATCTCTTTTGATGAGGCAACATAAGCCTATCGCTTTGACAGCAACATTTCGTACTTCAGCTTCTTCATTCACCATGCCTGGTAAAATCTGCAATAAAAGGGAGACAACAGACTGCAAACTAAGCTGTTCGGTGAATCATAGTTGGGTAATCTAGTTGAAAAAAATCCTTGAAAATAAAATTTAACTCAGAAGTTGCTGTCATTTCTGAATAATTATTTGTGGGACACTGTCATGAGTCTAAAAGTGGATTCAATTATATTATCATGAAAGGAATATGATACCTTTATGTAGTATGCATAAATGACAAAGCACAAAAACAATTGTTACCTGGCTTTCCATCAATGCATGAAGTGGGGTTGTCAAAGTCTTCACACTTGCAGCTGTAAATAGCTCACATATAATTGTCAAGCACTTGAGAACTGTGAGTGGATCATCCTGTGGAGGAAAACACACACTAACATTGAAACAGCAATATTAAGTTCACATGTTATACTTCCAGATATATCCTATATATCTGGAACTATAACATGTATATCATATATACTAATCCGTACCAAATACAAATTAGCGTGACCAGGACAAATAAGTCTGATATTAGGTTTTTCATGTATACAGCTAGTGATGTCAAGGGAAAGGGAAATAATTGTACTTTAATATGGCGAAAAAAATTATTCAGCTATGAACTCTTCTATGCCAAGAGATTAATCCTCATAGTTTTAAAATTACTGTGATTCTATGGTCGGCAAAATCTGATTTTCTCAACAAAGCCTCCTCTGCTGTCAGATTCATTTCACCCAATCATGTAACATAAAATACTTGATGGCAGAACATACAGAATACACAAAACAAGTGGCGACAGACCTTTTGAGTTCTAACTTCCTCTAGCTTTGGCTGACTTTCCTCCAGCAATGATGACCGCTCTGCATCCAGATCTGAAATGTCTGCTTTCAACTTAGCAGCTCGCTCAAAATCTTGCTTCTCTATGCTGTCACTCAGCTCCTCTCTCAACTGATGCAGCTTGACTCGTATGCCTGCAATCTATTGTTCGACCCAAAATATGATATATTAAAACCAACAATGACAAATAACCACTATTATCTTGTCAACTAACTCACTGATTTAAATTGATCTTACTATTCTATCCTACTTTCTGACATTGCATGAGATGACATCATGTATTCTTAGTCTACATGCATCAACCTTAGACTAATAAAACAATGAAAATATGTGAATAATCAATCTGCCATCAAATCAAGAGTTTGTTTCAACAGTATATTTACTGCACTTGCATAATTTTTCTTCTTTTGTTCAATTGTATTAATTTAATTTAAAATCCACAACTCAGTTCACGGTGTTGGGCAAAATCCCACCACATACTCTTTTCCTGCCTCTATCTCAATGATGCAATTTACAGACTGAATCATTGGCAAAACTACTTGACATTTACTCAGTCTTTTGAAATAAATATGAGTATCATTTGATTATGTCTAGCAACATTTATACTTAAGCAATACTATTTCGTACAATTCAATATGACAGAAGAATTTCCTAATTTTTCACTCGCATTAATTAACAAAACATTTAAAGTTAACACTAACTGTACACACTGTAGCTGTAATATGAAAAAGAAAGTACTGAACAATGGCACCTTACTTTTTTGTCAATGTTCCTCCTTGCATCACCAGTCATTTGAGTTTCCACTGTGGTGATCGGTTCCCTGATTTCTGAGATGGTTTCAGCAATGTAACAGACCAAATTATCTGTGTCAGTGTACACCAGTTTCAAGCATGGCAAGATATGAGGAATCAAAGTGGGCCCAACACTGTCAGAAATGAGTAGTCGATGTAGCAGTTTCTCTGTGGTTTTTCTGTAAGGCCAAAATAACATTAGAGATAATGATTCTCCTGTGACAATGGCAAAATTTATCTTTAACTCATTCCCTGTGGAATTTTGTTTGCGTGTGGGCGTCACAAAATTACAAAACCATGCATCACATTTTTACATATTGTATTTCTATTTTTGATTGGTATCCTGTAATATTACATCAAGGACGTCAAACCATTTTCACCAAAAAGTTGGAAAATTTTGCAGCTCCCTCCTCCCCAAAACGATATCACGGCGGATGGCCTCTGTCCAGTTACGTAAGACACGTCTAGGCTTTTTATGTTAGATGTTTGCCCCGTTTTGGGAGAAATTTGTACGTTTTTACAGGAACCTGGGAAGGGAATTATAAGATGACCAACTAATGGAAATTCGAAGGGCTTAAAAGAGCCTACAGGCAGTGCCGCCATCATAATCAACGAGCGGAACTAGCTAGATCTAGATTGTGAAACGTTGCCCTTATACATTAGTCTTTCTAAGACCATGTGCATGTAATTTGTTGTTGTCGGTACTCTGGTGTGCGGATTTTCCACCAATTCTTATGCAACCACTCGAATATATGTTCTCAGGTATGAGAAAGTAAGCGCTACCAACTTCGATCTCAATCTTTAAACAGCCACCGAACAGGAGTTCGACTCTTGGCCGGAGCGTGCACAAATTTCTATCATACTTCCGGTTCCACTGCTACCGTTCTGGACTTGTCTCGCATTAGAAATTACATGTATTATAAAACGGCGATTGCCTTGGGGATTCAGCAATTGATCAGCCAAAAGTAGAAAAGTCAGCGACGACCAAACAGTCGGAATTCCAACTAAAGTCGAAAGTTTGACATCCCTGTTGTCAAATGAAAGAGAATGGAATGGAGAACACAAACAAACATCCAGATAACAATGAAAACATGTTGGGAGGATTAGGGGGAAGAAAAATTGAAGGAAAAACATGAAAATTCAGGTAAGTTCAACACAATTTATTTTCACCCACCCGAGATAGAAGACCACCTGAAGGCTTGTATTATCCAAAGTGTACATCTAAGTAAAGATAATCCATTGGTGAATATGTTGACAGCATTTCAAGTTCATGAGAGGTTATAATCTAATGTATTTGAGCACCGGTTTGAGGCTGAGTGTTCTCATGTTGAAAGTAAAAATTCGGGCTCCTCCATATGGATGGATTGAACTTGAACGGAATCTTACCTAGTTCTAGTTGTAGCTGGCTCTTCTACAACAGTCCACTCTTCTTTATCTTCATTTGCCCTGATGTCTCTTCCCTCCAAGTTACCAGCATTAGGTCTAGATCTAGATACATGTTGATCTACTAGGTACTGTTTGCCCTTTCGCCACGCCCACTTTTCTCATCATTCACTCTCAACATCTAGATCTAGATCTTCACCCGATCTAGAAATATCACTTTCTCGATCTAGATCTATATCAACATTAGAAAGTCTTTCTCTTCCATTTCAAGCCAGTTTTGAAGCTTGACATCATTTATGGCACTTCTCCGCCAGCCATGGTACTGATCTGATTTCACACGAACAAACTTGACAAAAAACTGGGTCCAAATCATTTCAGAACAACTGTGCTGCACTTTGTGAACTTTTGAAACCGAAACAAGAATCTTTGTTTACATACGGTGTAGACACTCAAGTCAGATCGAGGCTATAACCGTTTCAACGCTGGGCAGTATTGGTGTAATTATATGCTAAAAAAGATCAGGAATTGCTATATCAAATTATAACATACACACACAGAAGATGGCTGTACTTATTCGCATAGACAAATCTTTAACTAACGGTAACGATCAACTAATCATTATAGTGAAGACGATCAATGGTCAGATGGGTTGCGTAACTTTTCAATTCACCTAAGAACCTGTCCGCCTAAGAGCCCGCTTTTTTTGTCTCCCGACGACCGGGTTCTTAGGCGGAGACCACCGTAATGCTTTGAGAGAAATCAACCACTGACTGACAGTTTTTTGTGTAGAAATATTTCAATTTTACATGTAAATTGTAATGTAACAAATTTATCCATTCTAATTTACACAAATCCAACAAACACAGCGGTGCATAATTATAAACAACTAGCTCAACTGTAAAGAGCAACCATTTCGTACTGCTATGCTTCAATATTGTTTTCAGTATCAATTAAGAATTCTTGGTTCAGACAACACAAATGTATTGATGATGTGCTAGAGACAATGCTGGCACTAGATTTTAGAAGCACTATTAGTGCAGTGGAACACGCTTAAACCAAAATTTTAGGGACCGGATATATTATTTCCGTTTAAACATATTTTGGTCTATCCAAATTGGTAGGGTGGAAGTTGTCAGAAGAGGGGAACAAACTCTGTAAGGTCAAATTTCACTAATCACGTGGGTCACCTGAAACTACACGGTGCCATAACATCACGCTGCATCATACAGCGCACATCACGATGCTTTGATGATGTGCTGCTCACTTGCCTCACTAACGCAATTCCCCCATCCCCTACCCCTCTCCGTCTTTGACACCTGCTGGTGGCCTCAAGCCTGATGATGAGAGAATGGCATGTCGGTACTAAGCATGTTTGATTAAAAATAGGTTGCAGGCTTCCACTAAAATCAAGGTCATTGTTTTCGGTTCAGCTGTGTTCCCACAAATGTTGAATTTGGTTTATCGTTAGTCCATTAACAAAGAGTATAAGAGCAAAAAACCAGGGATTCATTTTTTTTCAGTTCAGCCATTTTTGGTTTAAGTGTGTTCCACTGATTATAAAATTCTAATGATGACAACACTTAGATTTTCTCATGCTGGTAATCATGGGAATATACACTACCTGCCGGCCTGATCTGATAAATCCATGTATGAAATCATCTGCAACAGCTGCTGCAAGGTGAATTCCAAGTCCAGCATTTTGTCCACATCAGAGCAATTTGATAACTGTTTAGCAAAACTGCAGAGAAAGGAAAGACTTGTCAAGATATGGCTGTAATAAGCCCAATAGGAGCCCCCAGTTTTATTTATTTTTAAAAAAAAAAAAAATTCCAGACCTGAAATAAATATCACAAAAATAAAAAGGATTATTATTTTTTTTTAAAACGCATAATTTTATAGCTATTGATGCTGCTTGTAATCACTACATCCGTGATGCTTGTAACATGACATGCAACATTTGGTAACTGTCAGGAATCAAGTTGCCCTAACTCTTGTTTAGAAACAAAATGTAATTATAAACTTATTTCAAAAGTGCTCTCCAAGCATTGTCTATTTCATTTCCTTTGTTGATCGAGAGACTCTCTTACACTTATACTGTCATAATCTTGTTTCCTTCATGCTTATGGCTGTAGCAAAATACTATCAATAAAATGGAAGCAAAATGAAACAAAAGTTCCACGCTACACATTTCCACAAAACAAACTTCTATGCTTTGCTAATCAGCAGTTACAGTACAGTGAGGGCTTCCCACCGCAGTGCAACAATTTTTCTACTGCTGTTCTGAACTATTTCTGGGTCAACCACAGTTTCTATAGTTTAATACTTCTGTAGCTTTGAAAACTATGTCTTATAAAACTAGAATATCTGTGTAAAAATACAACATAAAAAAATATTTACCTTGTAACGTAAGAACAGAATTCAACACAGTTGGGTCGGATTCGATCAAGCTGCTCTTCATATTCATGCCCTTGAGCATGAATGAACTGTATGATATTTCGCCAATAAAATGCACTCTCACAGGTGAGTTTGTCATCATCAATAAGAGTCCTAGAAATGCAATAAAATGTAATTTGTATCCCCCATTTCCAAACACAAATATGTAAAGCAGTTATGACCAAAAAAAAAAAAACCAACAACAAAAATTTTTTTTTACATGGATCTTTAAAGGGTGGGGGGAGGGTGTTTGCATCCTGAAATATGGATTTTGCTCAAAAAATGCAATTTTGGGCTTTTGTTTTCTTTTTCTCTTAACAGCCCTGCCTTTTCTGCGTATAAAAATGGTATCAAAAAGTGGATATGTTCATTCTAATGTGTTTGACCAATGCGGCAATGGTCATTCAATGGTAAGCCTGGCCTACCATCAACCAGGATTTGGCTCCATCTGGCTGCTATATGCAGTCGTAGATCAGCGCTATATGATTATATATTGGCAAAAAGTGCATAAAACATTTGATTATGACCTCTTCTAGCAATGTCATGAACCCCAATGCCAGGGATGGACACTGGATGACCACTATGAGGCAAAAAAAAACCTGCTAATCATGCAGATTATCAGTGTAAGCGTTCTAAAATGAATTTCCATATCCTACAAAGAGTGAAATTTTCTTTTCTTTCTGCTGCTTCATAGCTCTGTTGTGGACTGTATGCCATAGTAAAGGTGAAGACACTTTGGTTTGGACAAAAAAAGATATGGGGGGCAATATAGCCCTCAAGAACTCAGTATTTATGAGAACCATTATAATGATGGGGCATAGGGAGCGAAATTCGAGAAAAGATATGCCCAGAAAGCCGAAAAACGGCAGCAAGAGACACAGAAGTCATGGAGAGAGGACTTTATGTAAAACATGCTGTTCTGAGACTGAAAGCCGAACAAAAAAAATTCACCATGTCTGTTTTTCACTGAAAAAAAAAACTTCAAACGCATTTTTCTCAAAACCCTGTTTTTTTACACTATTTTGCTATCTACTTTTTTGTTTTGAACCCGATTCTAACCAAATTTGGTATCCATCATTTTCATAACAAGACCAAAAAACATACGAATGCATGGCCCCTTCAGTTGATAAGTTTTAGAGAAAAATGGGGTTTTATTATGAAAAAATGGCGAATTCTGATTTTTTGTTACATAGCATTTTAGAAAATTTCTGGAAAATTTTGTATTGCTTAGGAAGGGCTGAAAATAAGCAATTTTTTAGATATTATATCAAACAATATGATCACCAAGTTTCATTAAGTTTTGTTAAAATTTGCCCGACTAGTTAGATTTTAAAGTTAGCTATTTTAGAGATGCCAAAATCTAAGATGGCAGTGTTTCGATTTTTTTTTCATTGTTCCCTTCTAATTTGAACATGCCGAATTTGATGAAAAAGGATAAAATAGTCTATCATTATTAATAAAAAAAATCACCTCCAGGATGCCTCCCACCCCTTAAAATTTGCAAGTATAGCCCTAAAATATCTATTCCCCATAACCTGAGTCTTAGGTAATGTACTAAAGTTCTATTTTCTTACACTTTTGAACTTCTTTCATGAAGACTTTAATTTATGAAGAACACATAAAGATATCTGCGCAAATATTTCACAAAATTCATTATGTTTAACAAGTCGCATAGCAACAATAATTGTATTGACAAATGAATTTTATATTGGCTAACGTTTGATTTCTGGCACATCTTAAATCCTTAATGTTTAGAATCATCATTAGTATCTTTTTTAACCCACAGTAGAGCAAACATCCTTCACAAATGATCTCCAAGCTCCCCTGTCCTATGATCTCTTTGATTTCATGCTATCAGTAGTGTTTACAAGTCTTCAGACATAACCTTCACAGACACCCACTTTTCATTGATGATGTCAAACTTTTCAACCAAATCCAAAATTCCAGAGCTCTTGAAAAGAAGGCTGAGAGCTTTTTCGCATGTCTTCACAGAGCCTTCAACATCCAGTCTAGCAAGCAGATCCAGTACGTTGCCTTCACATGCACAAAGCCAGGCTTGCAGGAGTTTACCAGAGCATGCATTTTGCACCAACTCTGAATCAACAAAATAGGACATGGAATGGGATAACTGTAGTACTAATAACAACATATATTGTTATCTCAAGTAGTAAATGAAAGCTAAGATAAGACTTAACTCACTGATGGCAACTATCACATTGCAATTGAGAGGATTGTATGGCCAACTGCTGTTATCGCAATCCCTGTGATTGTAACTTCACAGTTTTTTTCCCTCTTAGTCCTAAGGATCACAGCAGTTATATTAACCGCACAGGCAATTTATTTTAGATCATTTCCTTTTCAAATGACCTAAATTTCATTTCACTACAGTATCCAGTTAATTTTCTGATGAATTTTTACATTCATCAGTAGTATCATGCATATGGTGTAAACATTGTAAGTTCCACTTGTGCTGACCCATTTATTGAAAAATACCACCTACTTGACAAATACAGAACCTAATTTCCAATAATCTAGATTCAATGTGATTCTAATCCATCTTCACACAATTCTTGTATTATTTTATGCTGAAAGAAACCCCTACAAGGGACAGGACAGACCCACGTTTTGTTTTCATTATACATTTTCTGCAAATTTAAAAAGTTTTCAAGATAACTGAGTTTTATTCATTTCACAATGCATCTCAATATCTCATCCAGCTTGTTAAGAAAACGTCATTGTTCTGTTTCTAACAATAAAGCCACAGTGATTTTTTAAAAACTCCTTGAAAAGTATCCCCACCAGAAAATAGCTGAATTGAAAAAGAATGAACTGCCAATGAGTTAATATTGAGACATGAATGCCCGAATAGAACTGTGCAATGAATACTTCCAAAATACAGTTGACAATGGTCATGTTGATATTTTTGGGAGAGTAAAAAAAGCAATATATCAGACGATTCTGACATAAAGAAATAAAACTAACGCAAATAGTCCAAAAAATTATTGCCATTATTATGGCACTATGTGATTACCTGCTCTTACTTAAATCTTTCACTGGATATAAGCCCAAAGAACTTTGGATGAAATATGCCATGACATAGTTAAATCCAGGATGAATAATGAAACTGATAGGAGTAAATCTTTTTAGCATATAAGGAAAAAAATAAACTATCCAGTAATATCTGGCACAAATGCCTCAAGTTTCATATTTCATTATCCTGTAAAAAATAGGTCAGATCTTACATCATGAGTGTCAACTGATTGTTGTATAGGAACTGAGAAAAAATACATTGACTCAACTATGGCCACCAATTTATCTATTATTAAATGTTTCTTATTTTCTTTCAAACATCTGGGTGAGGGGTGGGAGGGGAGGATCCACTCAAAGAAACTTCGACTTACATACAAGATTTCAGGTAAACTGAAAGCTACAAATAAATATATTTACATCTACAGGAAGAGAATATTACCAGATCTATCATTCAATCCATCCTGCAGGAGCTGTATTCTCTGTTCAATGCTCAGGGCCCTCAGAGGCACCTTTTCAGCGATGACAGTGTAAGCAGTTCGCCTCACAGTGTCTTTCACATCATGAGTGCGCTCCAGGATAGCAGGCAATGACAACATGGAGGGAGCAATACAGGTCAGAATGATGCGTCGGACTTCAACATTAGGATCCCTTGTCATCAGTATGATGTATGCTGGAAAGGCAATATGAGTGCTCACTTTAAATTTAGGTGCATATCCACATAGGCTCTTGAAAATGGAGTCTGTAAGTGACAGATTAGCAAGTTCAAGAGGCTATTTAGATAAGCACATAAATTAAAACTGAGCACTCAATAATTCATGAGATAGGGCAATAACAGAGAAATGGCCAGAGAAATTTGAAGATTTCCTCAACAAGGAAGCCACAATCATGGCCTTGCACGCTTGTCAGGTCAAGCAGTTCATAACTATGTAAATATTGCAGTTTTTGAACACTGATACATATAAAATGTAAGTCTCGGTAAAAAAATCACAATAAACCTCTTAT
>JBCEWB010597133.1:0-18119 GCA_039654565.1 Peronia peronii | reverse complement strand
CCCCCCCCCCCCCCCCCCCCCCCCCGACTCTTTATCCCATGTTTAATGCTATAAGAGTTTTTTTTAACATCCACAACATACACATGGGACCTCCGAAATATGTTTACTTTTATCCAAGAAGGCTCGACATCAGGCTTCTTTACCCAAAGAGGCCATTGGACTATTGAGTTACTGAAAAAAAGGAAGCATGCTCCAAACCTTTCCCATTCCCTAGTAGGACTTGAATCTATGTTTTCACCAAAAAAGCAGGCACCTAACTCTTCATTCATGGCGACCACAATCCTTGGCTATTGAGTTTTATGCTTCCGATCTATCACATTCAAAACCACAGCAATCATGGTTAATTCTCGATGTGTCTAAAGATCCAAGACATAGTCCTGACTTCTGTTTCATCTATCAGTAAAATCCTGGACAATAACAGAAAGGATTTTGTTGCCAATGGCTTTTTTACATTATACATAAAATTCACAATGACAGTAAGACGACACTACCACTACTTGCATTAAACACTGATGGCTTTTCACTAGTCTGTAAGTAACACCAATGTGACCAAATTTCATCACCAGTGATGATCAAAATGCATGTACAGGACCAACTCAACAAAATAATCATCCACATCTTGTGGACTTGCTGACATTGTCACGAAGTATAAATAAGACATACTTTGCATGTAAAATTAGAGATATATATATACATACATATATTTCTTTCAGAATATTCCCTCTCATATTGTCTGTCATGTGACAGGTGAAATGAGTAAGATGTGATTGAGAAAATGAGATTATAAGCTACAGATCCTGCGGTCACAAGATTTCACTTTTAAACGTGAATATCTCAGTAAAGAAGAATCCCAGTAAAGTGACATGTATTTTTGTCAAACAGCCAGTCAAAATGAGCTGTATGTCGACTGTCCTCCAGACTGAGTCATTAATACTAGATAAAACCTTAAGTCATATATCAGGTGAAAAAAGATTTTATCTTGCATGACTGTGCCAGAGACATTGTAAAATGAAGGAACAGGGGATGATCCCTCAGCACCGGCTAAAATCAGGAGAAACATTGGCAAAAATCTGCAGTGTTCCACATACATGTAAATATTCACCTCACAATATCCTAATCCACTTATAATTTGTCCATGATGGAACAGTTTCTTATTCAGAGAGGGATGCTCTTCCAGTTTTTGCCATATAAAAATATCAATATCAATATCAGACCACCTTCACTACGTTCAGCTGCCCATTCTCTGTTTGAGACCAGTGACTTACGACTCATTCAGACAGGCTGTAGACAACTTTCCTTTCTTTCTTACTAATCTTCCCAAAATAGAATACATTCATTTCTCTTTCCACTGGCACCAATTAGTCTACACATGGAAAATTTGACATCCGGCTCCTTAGATCCAATTATGTGACATGTTTTCCTTCAGAATATTCCACTCTCACAATAATCACATGTTTCTCATACATCCTGTGAGACTAGTGACCAAATTCAGAAGGCTGCAATCAATAAAAAAAAAAAGAAAGAAAGAACAGTGCATGAGACATAAATGCTGCATAAGAACAGTAGGAGAATATAAACAAACATGTCAAGATAAACCTGGCTCATCTGCATAAAAATTATGACTTCTATAGCATGAAATTTGCAAATCATCTTGAAAATTCTGAGGTTTGCAGAGGGCCAAGTGAAGGTAGAATATGGTCAGAACTGCTTCTTTGACTTCCACAGCAGCATCTCTCAAAAATCCAGAACACACTTCTTCCTCCATATCTCATAACTCAATTATAAACTCTAATTCAACAAAAAACAGTAATCTGGGTTAATTTTATTCTATTTCAAAGAAATTATAATAAAAAAATAGGTTTGACTGATGGTGGGCAAAAATCACCAGTATTCATAATACACTTTATTCAATATTTGCTTGCCATATATAAACTAGAACTG
This sequence comes from Peronia peronii, assembly GCA_039654565.1. Classification (NCBI taxonomy): domain Eukaryota; kingdom Metazoa; phylum Mollusca; class Gastropoda; order Systellommatophora; family Onchidiidae; genus Peronia; species Peronia peronii. The sequence continues at coordinate 16,178 of JBCEWB010597133.1, read as the reverse complement.
CCAGAGAATTTTTGCCCTATTATTATTATGCTTGAGAAACATTATTCAGCCACACAACTACAGAATCTACTAAACACTACACTGACAAGCTGAGTAATTTTACATCAAACTGCCTGGAGAAATATTTCTGATGACACATGATTAAATCTGGGAGAAGTTTTTTAGTTCATAACTTGTTGGTGATACTACTGTTTTGGTGTTTATTTAATCTCATCTTCTGCCAAACAAGAAATATGTAACAAAAAAATTACACCAAACTTTGTCGCAAACATTCATCACTATAATGATTTTCCACAGAGAACACTTTGCTTAAGAACAGAGCTTTATCTACTGACCTTATCAACACTCATTTTTTCAAAAATACATTATTTCTGATTCACTTCCATTCACAAACTCCAAAGCATTTCTGACTTGGATGTAGTATGGAAGATGATGTACAATGCTTGTTATGAGTATTCATGATCCTTGATTATTTGCTTCTTTCTTTCATATACCAAACTGCTTCTGGGACAGTTATGAATGGCAAAAGAAATCAAAATATGTGGACATTTGAGAATGTGTTGAGAACCTGTGCTGAGACTCTCTCAGTGCTCAAATTGTTGGTGGTGGTGAATGCTCCCTTCGTTCAACAATGTGAGTTGTCACTTGGTGGAGTGACACTCATCTTTCTTTGTTTATAATGTGGACCACATTTGCACTGACAACAATTAATACAATATTATGAATCATTACTGTGCAGATTATTATCATAACAAAAACAACAAAGAGAGTAAGAGGATAATCCAGGTAAATTTCAAAGTACTTTTATGGAAAAAAAAAAAAGACCCAAAGTTTTACATCATTGTATGCAATCTGATCTCATCCATCAAATGGCTAAGCCTGCTAAGCCTGTGGACATACAGAACGGGTTTATTTTCAAATTTGCCTTTTCAGAATCCTTCTTCTCCAATACTGTAGACTCCATTAAGTACAAACATAACAAATATATGAAATAAATGGTCAAATAGACATAGAGATCAAGAGTGAGTGAGCAAGCCTTTGTCCTACTCATGAATGAGGAAAAGCCATGAGTACAGCTGTTGTTTTTTTCTCTTTAGTCCTTGGAAGTTTCATAATAACAAAATGTCTACAGACAGAGTCACATTAGTTTCTCTCAACATATTTTTTTTTGTGTGTGCCTTCCACTTACCAGCAACATGTCATCATGCTCATGAGATCACTGCCAAAGTTATTCTGAGAAAAATGGAGGGGAAAAAAACAGTTTCATTTTACCATACAACATCACACACATTCAAGTGGTGCAAACTTGCATTAAATTTCAGGGTTGGAAACATTGCTATAAGAGCAAATGTAGCAAAAGACTAAAACTATGGATTCAGCTATGGACTGAGCTCAGTTTGGCCACAAAATTACGTAGGAACTTATCATATGAGCATGACAATGAGAAGGAAATTGCCTATACAGATGCACAAAAACACATACATTTAAAAGTTTGCATATTATTGGGCTAATTACTACAATGGCTTTGAGTAGAATGTAAACTTGATGTGCCTTCATGTATCTTCACTTTTATTAAAGAGACAGTAAGCGATCCTGGACAAGTGTTGGCAAATCCCTTTTCTTTATCAACCAGAGGCAGACATTCCTATAAATCAGCAAATCACTTTATATACTTTATATTGATCCTGTCACTGCCAGATCATGATACATCATTCTTTTTTATCTCATCTATTTCAACATCAGCAGGCTTGATCAGTCGTTGATAGCCACATTATCATGCTGAAACTGACATGTCATGTCAATGTTGGGGGGAAAAATGCAGTAACCTGTTTTAAGAACTGAAAATGATTTTTTCTCCAAATGCTTTAAAATAAAAGACACATAGTGCATTCGGAATGTTGATATGTTCTGTCACAATTTCATTGTTACCAATGTCTCATGGACAACAATCTGGTATCTGAATGCATTATTTGTAACAACAACTACAATAACAACAAACAAACAAACAAAAGAAATAAAGAGTAAGAAAATTGAAAAAAAAATTATATTGGGCAACTGTCAAAAACACAAATCAAAAAGTGAAATGAGACAAAACTCAGAAAATAAACCAAAAACATACAAGCTTTTAGAATAAATAATTTCCTACGATGCTTTCAGACCTGTACAATCATTATTTCATTGAAATTATAAGCATGAACAGAAGTGCACAGAGTTCAGGCCACACAGTAGATTGTTCAAAACGAAGAAAACAGGAAGAAGAGGAGGGATGGCCTGCTAAATATTAACAGTGAAGAGGAGGCCGAGAAGAAGAAGGAGAATGGCCATCATCTTAAAGAACTCAGTGTCCACATTTGATTTTTTTTGAGTCTCTAGCCCTGTGGAATATATTCTGCTATGTCTAACACAATTCAGTGAATTTGTACTCTTTGCTTGCCAAAAGCTCAAGGAATGTTTGTGCAGGTTGTTTAAACTTATGAATGTGTAAATAGCTTTTCTAAAGAGTGTTATCAGTTTCATCATGAATTTATAAGTTCGCTTATATCGATGGGGATTTCAGAAAGCATTTGAGATACTACAACTGGTTTTGAAATGGGGATAAATATTGGCAAAATGAAAAGATTCACTCCCAGTGTCCCTAGATAGTCTCTGATTGTCAGAGATTCTGAAAAAAAAACATATCATCATCTCAGTTCACATATCCACTTTTGTAATTTGGAGAAATCATACTTTGAAGTTTTCATTTCAAAATAAAGGACTGACACTAAAATACCTGTAAAGCGTTGCCTGTGTAGTCCAGGTAAATTCTCAATCAAAACTAGTGGACGCAGTACATGTTCATGCATTCTATTAAAGCACTTAATGCTGATTTTGTAGAAAGTAAAGATACAATAACTGTGAACTGAGACGATGATATGTGTTAGTTTAAAAAGTGACAGGTTTAGGCCTCAAGATGTTACTTGACAACAAATTCCAATGATCATCGAATTTGCCCCTTGACGCTCTGAAGGGTAAGTAGTGAGATAATGATGAAGCAAAGCCAAAGAATGTTAAACATCACAGTCTGGGATATCATATGAGAAGCTAAAATATATGTTAGAACAAGCTTCGTAAAGTCAATTTTCAAGAAAATTCCGATGGAAAAGATCTGTATTGTGGCTGTGTATCTCTTGGAATGATCAGATCCATAGACAATATTCCACAAATATTTTATTTATAGACCAATGTATAAATCATCTTTGGGTTAGGGCAGCTCAACTGAACAAACTTGAGACATAAGGATGACAATGATGCACTTTCATCCAGCTTCTACAGTGAGGTTAAAATACTTCCACAGAATGTGATATTTTGTCTTCTTCACTATAACTGAATGATTGAAACAATGTGGATCTCTAACAAATGCGCCAAAACAGTACAATATCTTAGTATGTCAGTACACATACAAAAAAAATATTTAAAAAAACAAACAAAAAAACATAATTTCCTTTGGCAGAGCACCTATTCTGCATATTATGACCACAAAAACACAAAAGACAATGAATAAAAGAAAACAAATCAAACAAAGGCAAATGAAAAGAAATATTATTTGCAGGAATGTTAAAACTGGTTCTGATGCGTTCACAAAAACATAGCAGACCCTTTAAAAAAAATTTCACTCAAAAAACAAAATTTTCATGTCACATGATCACAAGAATCAATTATATATATATTTTGTGTTTTATCACATATTGATCATCATGATAACTTCTCTCTACCCACAATATCAGTGGATATTTTTTATTTTGGTTAAATGCCAACCCCCCCCCCCCCCCCCAAAAAAAAATAATAATAAAATAACACACCCATAATCATTTTGTGTCTTTTTCTTACTTGCATTATTAATATAATAAAGGTTGTTGAAAAAATACATAGAAAAAATATAACTCAGACAATCAATCAGAAAAAGAAGAAGAACTGACAAATATTCTCTCTTCTGTTGGGCTCAAATATTCTACAAATATGCTACAAATAGGACAAGAAGGATATGACTTATTTTGGTATGGCAGCATCAGCGGAAGAAAAAGAGAGAAAAAAAGAAAAAAAGAGAAAAGAAATGAACAGGGGAGAAAAAGAATGAGAAAAACAAAGCATATCGCACAATATTGGTGCCTATAGAGTAAGCATGACGTTTTATAATGCCACTTGAAAGTGAGAAAAAAAGATAAAAACAACCTGAAGACACACAAATATATGCGAAGACTGTGGAGGAAGAGCAACAGATGTCCAGTTTTAAATATAAATCCTAAGCTAGAGACCAAGGGCTTAGTCATGAGCCTGAACACTCCCACCTAAAAGAATCGGAACCGAGGGTTTGAATCAATGACTTTAAGAAACAAAAGCACAGGAGTTTTGAAAACAAAAGTTCAGTTTACCTCCATGTGTACAAAAATGGACATATGTGATTCTTGCCCCATGGCCTTCATGTGTTCTCTGAGTATTCTACATTGACACAATCTATGGCATCTCTTTCTTTATATTAAGTACAGCAATAGCAAGAGGGAAATGGTGCCATCATTATGTTTCATATTATGATCTTTATTGTCCATCGCACTCATGCCATAATGCAAGACAACAACAATATGGACTTTGTCGGTGACTGGAAAAAAAAAAAAAAATTTGTATGAGACCAACATCATGATAATTCTAAAAAGTGCATACAAGATCAACAATCCTTCTTTCTCACATTCACACTCCCTTACTAATCATACTTCTAGCTCACTTAGGAACAAGTGAAGTAGCTATGCAGTCAATATATTAAGTTTTTCTATGCCATGATAGTCTCAGAGGATCCAAAAAGCGTTTAAGATTTTCAATTACAGCAAGCAAAAGTAAAACAGGTGCAAACTGCATTGCTATAGACATAATTTATAAATAATACAAGCCTTGCTAATGCTTTATATACTGTCAAAAAAAGCAATAAATGTTTAATTAAAATCAACTATTTGAATCTTTGGCACATTCTTTCCTTCATTCCTTAAAACTCAAAAAATACCCAGAATTGTCAAATCTATGCCTATCTGGCATATCCCTGGCAAAAAAGAAAAAAAATAACAGAAAGAACTCCCCCCCCCCCCCCCTCTAAAAAGGAAGAAAAAGAGGAAGATCAAATTGCAACCCTTTCCTCAAAACTTTTCACAGAAGATCAGGGAAGAATAGAATTTCCAAAATCTATTTCTCAAACAACTGTGAGGAATTCATACAAAATGCTGTTGGTAGGGTGTGTTCAGTATGCTGTCTGAGAGAATGATCATATTTGCAAAACTGGGTCCCAGAGGGTCGAGTATGACTACCAAAAGTTATATCTACAAGACCACTTCTGGTGCCTTCTCACCTCCCAGGCAGCAAATGCCTTCGAGAGGAACAGACAATTGCATCTGACCACTGCCAGGGAGAGCCGACACAGGCATCATCCTCATCGCTACAAACACTGTCCCGCAGGCGCATGTGTTTCAGCTAAAACTGCAGAGCCACATCCGCTCTCAACAATGAAACAATCACCGTCATGATCAGCTCCCAACAGACAATCACTGACACTAGTGATGTATGAATATCCTTCTATCAGAAACACTGCCACATATACTACTACAAGAGTAGAGACATACAAAACCTTTCCTTCCCATCACTATCTCCTTATTCCCACCCCCCCCCCCCTCTCCTTTTTCCCTCATCAATATACATACCTCCCCTATGTGGAATAATCCATGGTTTTAATGAATTCTACTGCTGATGTCACCTGCAGCCACCAATACTGTTCCTCTCCATGCAGGCGATTCTCATAGAAACTGTTGACATACTGAATGGTGGACAGGAGGCCGAAGGGATTGGCTTTGATAAGGACATAGATGAGAACAGGCATGAAATCATCAGCAGCTGGCACCGACTTTTCATTGGCCATGCTCAGCAAATTCATGATGGTTTTGGCACAGCGCAGGACACACTGAATCTTGTCTTTGGGAGTCTGAAAAGGTATATTTTCATGATATTATAATGAAAATATGTAATACTTTCCATGTAAAAATATGGTAGAACTGAATTTTTATTAAAGTATAAAGTGTCAATACAAACTGCTGAAGAGTGTGGGTCTTGATCATGACATTAATATTCATGCTCTTTCCATACTGTGAACGGTGATCGTTAGATTCTCCGAGTTTTTCCCTACCCCTACGACAGGATATTACCATTCTTGATGCTAGCTGTAGTTTCACTTCATTACCTTATTTCAGTTGGGGAAGTAACACAGGAAATGTACACTTATAACATAGCATGACTTGAATGGTCCAGAAGTGTTAGTTTTGTTGAAATTTAGATCCATTACGAAGAGATAATGAAGTTCTGACATTACGGGTAGTGACAGTGACAAATGCATTACACTAAATGATAATGATTCCGATGAGAATTCAGAGCTGTATAGGTATAAATCTGGACCAAGATCTAGTTATGGTGATGATGAAAGCGTCAAAGTGATCATGATCAGTCCAGAATGTCTACAAAAGCATTGATCTAGAACTAGATCGAGGCTGCATGATGGTCTAGTGGTAAGGGGAAGAGGAGGGAAGAAAGGGTGTATGAGATCATCATGTTAAAAAACTTTGGGATAGCAGAAACAAGTACATAAACCTATAAGAATGATTGTTTAACAGAGAAGATCTAGGTAGTGGTACTATTGTGCTTCATTTCTCTCAAAACAGAATTGAGACTTTTTTTTTGTTTCATAAACATGACTACGGAATGGTTCAACGCATGAGAAATAACTTGGGCAGGGGAAAACAATCTGGCAAAAATTACTTGGTATGAAAAGAGTTAATTCTAGAACTGTCACCCAGCCTAAAGGCTATGACGCTCTGCAACGTGCACTGCCGAGCTTGTCAATCTGGATTGTCAACGCCAGTATTGTGCCTCACTTCTGCTCTCAATAACTTGATTGCTTGTCAATGCTTGTTGAGTGGGTCAAATAGTCAGGGGACTCTGCATTATTATTCAATATGGTATGAACAAAGAAACTACATTTATTTGATACTTTTGTCATGCATCATCGTTTCTTTTTAATGTAGTTTCAGAGCACTTGAGAGGATTTGAATGGGCCATATGACCTTTTATTTCTGTTCTTCTCTTCTGTTTAAGAGGATTTCATTTTTGGGCATGAATTTCTCACTGTTCTATTAGGTAATGTTTTCTTTACTTTTGTCTGTTGAGCTGCGCATACTTATTATGGCAATAATTTGACAAAACTGAGGCCGATGAGCCCCAAATTTAAATGACATGATGAGAAATATTACAACGCACCTCTACAAATAAATACAGCAGGGATGTCAAAAGTCGGAAAATTCATGCGGAATTTGTATTGCATTGAAAATTATAAAACCGTGATAGCCTTGTGGATTCAGTGAAAGTTGGCAGTTGATCAGCCAAAGGTGGGCAAGCTGGCAAGCACCAAATAGTCAGAATTCCAATTAAAGCCGGAAGTCTGACATCCCTTATACAGGCATCGCATGCTGGGCTTTGCTTTATCTGTTGTATATATACGTGATTCGCAGTTGAAAGGTTAAGAAATGACAGTTTATGTCTATCAGCAAGATACAGCCATGCTGTGCCCCAACAGAAGGAGACTGTATAAAAAAAAAAGGGTTACCAACAATACTCTATCATGGCATCTTACAAAACCATTAGGATAGCCAATCATTATGGGAAAGTTGAATAGACCCAACACATGAAAGGGAATAGATGGCATAGCAAAGTTATGACTACATGTGTGCTGGCCGATTAACAACCCCCACAACTGTACAATTTAGACCAATGGCTCATGTGCAAATGTCACCTGACATGATCAGAAGAAATGAGTCACGACAGCCTAGGTGAAAAATTCAGATTTTGCTGACCATGCAGTCACAAGAATTAACTTTGAATGTGAATTACTGGGCACAAAAGAGTGGAGTTAGAGTAAAACAGTTCTCTTCTCCAAAGTCAAACACACTATCTCTTTTTCATTGTCATTACGAATGCTTTGCATAAAAAATTTCATATTCACTTCATTTCACCACAAATGTTATGACACTCAATATGTCTCTTTCTTTCTCCTCCATCCCTCAATCCACTTGTGTACAGTGAAACCATCCTCTTACTCAGATCCACCATTTATAAATCTACCATTAGCCCTTACCCTGTAGGCATTGATCATGAAGATTTCCTTCTGGGCGGCTGGCCACGGACACTCCATGTGATACATACGAGGAATGCGCAAGTCTTTGTGCATAGGCGTGATCACCTTTGACAACTTAAGTAAATGATCCTGCAGAACTCTGAGGATGTCAGCATGAAACAATTGCAGACTCTAGAATGAAAAGTAACTCACCAACATTTCCAAACATTTTGAGCTCAATCCATGACAGTCCAGTGCTAAAAACCAGTGACAGATTTACATTAAAATCCATCATGCCAGTAAGAAACATTACAAAGTGAAACAAAAATAATATACATTAAAGAGCAACATATGATTCTAAGTAGAATTTTTTTTTTTCAGCAATCTGATTTTTTTTTTTTGAAACAGACCTGAAGACATTTTGTTCAACAGTTTTCAATTATTACTAACAAATGCCCATAAAAGATCACATTCTCAAAGGCACACATACAATGTCATTCTTCTATTTATCTCTACTGTGAATTTCTCAGCAAATTATTAACTCTGAAGATGAATATCTTCTGTACACAAAAGACTCAATGCTTAATGACTTTATAGATGTTGCGAAATACATTCATTTCCCTTTCATAAACACCAATTCACACTTTAAGGATTTAACATCAGACTCATTTCATTCGACTATGCATCAAAAGTGTCTTGTGGCCATTCAGGATGAGTTGCAAGTCGCCAGATTTAAATAGAAAGATCAGTGGCAGAATGTGATGAAAGGGTCTGATATCTATTTTTGTACAATGCATAGTATTTCTGAATAAGAAATTATTGCTCTTAGGGTTACCTATGTAAAGTATATGACAATGCTGTGAGGTGAGATTTAGCATTAAACTATTCATATTTGCCAATTTTTCTCCTGATTTTGGCCAATGCTGATGTGTCACCTGTCTCTTCAATCTGACTTCAGTCATAATTCAAACTTTTTCTACCACGTATATATTTATTTAGATTTTATCTGATAAAATAGCACAGTTTGGTAGAAAATCAATTATACAGCTCATTGTCCAGCTGTGAGATATATATAGTATTTTTCAAGTCTATAAGACCACTAGGTGTATACAACCAACAAAAAGCTAAGTGAACTGCCTTTGTGACATTAGTGCCAATGAATACTTACTGGTCCCTGCTTACATCCCCTTCCCCATTGGGGAACATAGCATGAATATAGATGCGACTCATCAGCAGCCTCTCAATTGCTTGCTGTCCTTCCTCTATCTGACTATCAGTTGCGGCTGTAAAACAACAACAAAAAAACAAAGAATCAGTTATCCATTCACACTGTTTGTGGTGCAGATGAATTATCACCGGTCTTGATACTCTGGAGAGTTTACTATAGATATATAATGTAAATAAAAGATATCTTCAACAGGCATTGCCCATTTGAAAATGTAATATCATTATATAATAATAATGATAAAAAAAAATCTAAATTTATAGGCATGAACTATTAAAATTAAAAAGAATTTCAGAATTTCTTATCTATAGAAAAAAAAGTCCAGAATTTGCATCACTGATCTATCCAGTGGTTTGCTTGAGCAAATCTGATGTTAGAAAACCTCTTACATCGAAATTAAGAATGTTGATTCATTTTTCTTTGCATGAAAAAGTAGGAAATGTTTTCCATGCTATTTTTACAGCAAGATGCAAACGCTAAAGTAACTTAACTATAAAAGATATAAACAAATCAAAAAAACAATTAAAATTCTTAAAAATGTATGTTCTGCAAAGAAGTTGGTGACAACCAAAATGTCTATTTTCCTATCAAAATATGAAGTTTGCCATTCCTGTGAAATTCTGCTGTGATTATGACTGACAGTTACCATTATTCTGCCTCAACAAATTGCATTTCTCAACTCTGAACTAAACTCCCTGACATAAAAACAAAAATGTATCAAAATTATAGGATAACTCAAATCCATACCTTTCCATAGTAAATCTGTGGACATTTCACGATACAGCTGATCCAAAAACTGTTCTATAAATTCAATCTGTGAAGACAATTTTATTTATAACATTACAATTCCATGCTCACAAATGATGACTGATTAATTCAAGTTGTATATTTATGGACAAACGATGGCTCTGAGAAAGAAAAAATAAAGGAAAAATTAAATTTAAACATCTAAATTTGATAGTTTTTTAAAAGTTCATATTTTTTTCTCAAAACGTTAGGGTATTTAAGGTCTTTTGTGAGCTCTACAAACATTGAGTGAAAAAAAAAAAAAAATCCACTGAGTAATATCCTGTGATGGAATTTCTGCACTTTGCTGCAAATGTTAGGCTAAGTCAAAAAGGGAATACAAATTGAGAAAAAAATAAACCACTATTACCTTCTCATCTGACATGGACAACTTCTGAAATTCAGTGATGAATTTCCACATCTTTCTCTCTCTCCTTTCCAGAAAATTACGAGCACAGACAGTTGTCATATGTTTGCTGCAAATCTCTCGGTCCCTGGTGAAGACACGGATAAGACACAGAAAATGCATCATGTTCCTCTGAAATTGTTAACATATTCCAAACCGCCAACAAGGTTTCTCCATCTTTCAGTTTTTTGCAGGCTGTCCATGAACCGACAAACTCAATTTTGACACCGACAGCAGTTCTACTTGCATTATTTTATTGTAGCAGAGATACTTCTTGTGATGTTCTTTTTGTATTTTGAATGGGGTTTTCCCATTCCCCCCCCCTTTTTTTTCCCTGACACAAACAGGTAAATTTTGTGGGTTTTTTTTTTTTTTTGCAATGACACTACAGAACACCTCAGAGAAATTACTCAGGGAAGGTAAAACAATCAGGTGAAAATTACTTGATATGAAATAAAGAGGCAACTTTCCTCTCTCGACATTTTTTTTATCCTTTGCATGATCTTGTGAAGTTTCAGTATAAAGTACCATTCCAAACAAAAAAGCTGGACAGTAGTAAAGATTAGTCTCTTCTGTAATGGTATTACTGTTTCTAACATTATATTTTGCCCGATGATGACTGCTTAAATTCTCCATATCAAATATTTTCTTTTGAATTTACTTTAGCTCAGCCTGCCACATACGGGGGACGGAGATCATTAGGATATGAAGAGTTATCTCACTCCAGACCAACCAAAGATATTTCATGCTTGGCTTACCATGCTGCTGGACCAAGCACAAGATATCTTGTGGTGCAAAAAAAAAAAATCCTAACACTTATCCAGTGGATCAAAATGTCCATATTTACTGAAGTACTGACCTCATAGCATCTCTTCCTTTTCGAACTGCGAAAGAACCACAAGTATGTGAAAGAAGGTGGTTTGAAGTGAAAGCTTTGTCACTGTCCTGACAACAAACAAAATCGTTGAAGTAAGTTATCTAGTGCTTTCGGACACTTGAGTTGGGCGTTGAATTTTTTACACAAAGTCCCATTTGATATATGGAACTTATTTCACTTCTTTTTTTTTCATAAGATCTTTGTTAGCTGTGGCCTGCCTTACCTTGTAACTCGGCTCAACAGTTTCTGGAGATGATTTCTCGTGGATAGTAGCCCTTGGCGACACCTGACTAGGTAGGAGATGTAGGCAGACCTGCTGCGATAATCTTCCTTCATAGATCTGATCAACTTTCGACATCTGAGGGACAAGCAGAGGTTTATTGATAATCTGGCAATATGGTATCATACAGACAGAAGAAAGGAAGGTGGTACTCCCCATCACAGGCATAAATGGATACATTTGATGGAGAAAAACAATATTCTTTTTTTCAGATTAAAGCTTGATTAAGGCTACATTTTGATTTTAGAAAAATATATTTTTCAGGGAGTCACTAATTTGCCATTCTCCCCTACCCATGTTTCACTTTTTTGAAACCATAAAAAAAAACAGAGGAATCAATACAATCAACATATAAGCAATAACAAAGCCTATAAATTTCCCAAACACTGGGATATAGGCCATTTAGTTTTGTATTGTCAGAAACTCCTCACTTCTCTCTGAAGCTGCTGTCGGATCTACCTAAAGTCTATTTTACCTATCTGGTCTAAACAAACTGATAATCTGCATTTTGTCACATAGACATAGTCCACTGGTGAAGAAAAGATGAAGACGATCTTTAGCACAAAATCAAGGTTGCAAGGTTATAACAATATGTTCGAAGATATACATGTAATCTGACACTGATCTTTCAGTTATCATAAGTAGTGAAGTGACATTGAGCCCACATTCTTTTAGTGATGTTATTTTTCGATGGCAGTCTGTCCACAGAGATACAGTTACACACAAAACCAGTTCACTTTAATTTCACTGACTAGATATCAAGACAATATTTCATTTCCAAAATCATCACAAAGAACTGAGTAAAATGTCCTCAATGTAAATGGAGAAAAACAAACATGGATGTCACTGACCATTAAGCCTCTATGACAAAAGCAGTCTGATTTAAGCTCTCCCTGACAATGAATCATACATATCGTTTGACTCTGTGTAGTGATCAAGTGCTCAAAGGCACACGCAAAGCATCACTCCAGCCTATCAATTCCTTTAACATACTTTAGTCTGCAAAACTATTGTAACTACTGTGTCTTACTGTAACCCATCAAAGTGGGAAATTGCTGTAGTTAATCATATAGTTCTTGTCTGCTCAAGAAAAAGATCAAGACACGGTGACTGATAAAGGTCAGATGTGATGATAGACCAGACTTCCAGGTAAGCTGAGTCATTTTGAGAAACAAAGTTTAGTAAGGTAACTTAGGCACTCTCTTAAGATTGAAAAGCTCAGACACAAAGGTCCATTACCACTGCGATAATAACATGAGACCTCACATGGCTCCAGGGACTCTGCCTCATCCCAACTGTTGTTTATACGAACCTTGTTCCAACTTTTTTTTTGTCCCTTTATCAAAGTGCAAACATGATCACATAAGCTATCTTACCCATCTGTGTCAAACATCTTCATACAGCGTATGACCTCATACAGCTGGGCCACCAGGTCTTTATTCTGTAGGTTCAAGGCCTCAGCCAACTGAGCAGTCAGAATGGTGATGACCTCGTTCTTACGTGATGATGCTCCTTCCCTGGGACTACTGGACTGTACCTTGGACGAAAAAAAAAAAATTTCATACACCAATTTATTATTACAAATAGGCACACAGAATCACACCTGTAACTAAATCTGAGACATATTCACTAAAGAATTTTACAGCTGAAAAATAAATTATCTCTGATGCCTTTGTAAATAATTAATTAATTTTCATATTCATTCAGTAAAAAAAGCTTGTTATGTCAACACTGAAGTTATGGAAAATTCAGCATTGAAGTAATTTTCATTCAGGGAATCTAAAATGTCCCTGAATGTCCCTGAATAGGTCAAAAACAAACACAATCATTTATAAAGTATTGGACTCTATTCCTACAGAGCTAAATTATTAAGAACTTACTGACTCAGGCCAGCTGCTTTGAGATTTCGGAAACTAAGTTTCTAAACCCTTAAAAACCAGGAGCTGGCAGAAAAAAATCAGGAGCATAGGAAACAATGTGTTGATATAATAGCTAATGGTGTTTAAGTTCAACATCTTGATCTACATCAAAATTCAGATTAATTGATTATCATATTTGAGCTGCCAATCCACCATTCCTAAGTATAAATATATATTCAATTACAATACAGATCAAATTCTTAAATAATAACAAATAATCCACCATTTTCTGATTTAAAAAAAATTATTTTAAAAAAAGACATGGAAGAAATTATAAATTAATCAGATATAAATGGATCCAAGTCCACTACACCATCTAGATTTAAACAAATGAACGGTAAACAGTAGCAGAAAGCACATGAGTTGTGGCTTGGCATGAGACTGAGCAACTTGTTTATTCCCAATGGAGCAGGAACTAGATATTAACTATAATTAAAACTCTTTTCAAAATGATGCAGCTCAAAAAACAGACAATGAAGAAAGAATGTTGGAGAAATTGTAGCAACTGTAAGACATGGCATCGAAACTTGAGACTTGGTGAAACAAAACATCGGGATATTATACAGTAAATAGGAAGACTGGGATTTGTGGGGGAAAAAAATCAGGACCTTCCGATTAAATCAAGATAAGTAGCAAATCTGCTGATTCAGCTTGTAAATGAATGATTGCTTATAGTTTACTCATGTTCACAGCAGATATCTACAACTGTCCACATTATGATAACGAAGACTCTTTCAAATTACCTGACCAAATCCATAATACACATCTGCCATGGAGAGAACTAGTCGTAGTTTTCTTTTGGCATCAAAGAATGCTGGACAGCCTTCTAGGTTATCTGGATCGAGGAATGGTGGGCCTCCATCATCCGGGAGTTGTTGGGTGTCGCTGATGCTGCCCCCACGATTATGACTGTTCATACCAGTGAAAGTGACCATATTGGTGCTGCCAACACTTGTTGCACCAGTGCCCTCAGAGCCCTCCTGCTTGTTGGTGTTGTTGTTGATGGTGGAGGTGTTGTTGTTTGTGATGATGCCACCATTACTGCTTGTTTTGCTCTGACCTGTTTTCTTTGGCGTGCGGTACTTGGCCAGAATGTCATCAGTTGATTCTGTTGCAATGACATTCATTAAGGATTATACAGGTCTAGATGAGATAGATACCGTTTTGCTCTCTTCAGTAGGATTCTGTTTTATGATAATAATCAATGCAGATCATAATTAACATTGAATCATTTACAACATTTTTTGAATTCCTGACTGTTGCAGTGGAGGCCTTAAATACTTTTGTACTGACAGAAAGCTTACCACTCAAGTGGAAACAGGCCTCCAAAAAAATTCATCACCTGTTTAAATATTTTTCATTTTCCATTGCATATGTTTCAAACTAAAAGTTTAAGTGAATTTATTCCTTCTTCAATTTGCTTGTATTATATCTCATGTGCCTAGGAAAGAGATCCAAGTCATATCACTAGGTGGGCCTGATGACCATTTACCTGAGCAAGGCAGAGCAGGACTTTCTTTACTGGTGGTACTGGTCCCACCTGTTGAAGTTGCTTTCAGTGTTCCTGTGCCATCATTGTCTGCTTCTGTTAGGACAAAATGAAAGAGTCTTTCTATATCCCCTTTTCTATCCATACCTTATCAGTCAATATTTAATATTCTGCTTTCAAGCATGGAATTTTCCTAGACAAAATATTGAGTCTTCCACAATCCTCCCTTTCTATTCCAGCATCTTATCAACTGTTAAATCTAAAATTCCGTTTTCAATCACAAGACTCTCTAAATTCCAGCCACTGGCAAAACGCAAGCACTTGTTTATCAAAAGAATGTTGTCTTAATGCAGGGTTGCCAACCCGATCATGGTTGAATCTGGGATTTCTCCTTAAAAAAAACAGCGATTTTTTATCTAAAACTGCGATTTTACATACTAAGAAGAATCTGATGCTAAAGCTTGTTTTGCAGTATCCAATCAAAGAATCTATGCACTCAGCAGATATTTATAATTATTGTCAAATACACAGTATTTCTAAATAATGTAAAATCCAGGAAATATGTAAAGAAAAATTCAGCACTATTTACAGTTAATTCCTTGGCTTATTTGATAGTTTGATGAAAGTAAACGTTTGATGAAAGATCTATACATATCATGTACATATTGCAAATATGTACAATATTTAATATTCACAATATAAAATATTAAAATAAAATATATATATAAAAAATATATATTTTAATATAAAATATATATATATAAAATATGACAATGAAAGTACGACATGAAAACTAAAGTGGAGTTTACGGTGACATTCAGCATGATCGGAATCAATAATTATAGCAATCTAGGATGCAATATAACCCATATCTCTATTCCTCCCACGTTTCTATAACCACCCCCCTCCCCGCACACCCCACTCCTGCCTAATGGAATACAATGTCTGTTCAAAATGTAGGGCTTTGATGTGATGATAAGGAGAGCGGGGTTGGATAGGAGATGAGAAATCTGTACTAGTTCT
>JBCEWB010597022.1:0-18120 GCA_039654565.1 Peronia peronii | reverse complement strand
TCTATCTATCTATCTATCTATCTATCTATCTATCTATCTATCTATCTATCTATCTATCTATCTATCCCTCTATCTATTTGTCTGTCTTTCTAAATGTCAATCTGTCTATCTACTTACCTAGCTATCGACATATCTTTAGCTATCAATCTGACTATTTCTATGTCTGCATCGGTCTGTCTTCTTGTCTTTCTGTTCCTTTACAGATATACTTTATCATTCTATCGTTCAGTCTACCTATCTGTCTTCCTACCTATATCTTTGATAATTACATAATGCATCTCTTTACATGTAATATTTACACTCTTATTCTTGTAAATTGTTTACCCAAGATCATCTGTTATCTCAGTCGCCAGTATTTATAAAACACTTGCTATTTCTCCATGGAAAGGATCCTTCTGGAGATTTGAAATAGTTCATGAGCAACTCTCTTGTTTGAAGAGTACTCGTTGTCGCTCTATTGCGTTCTCAGTGGATTGCATTATGCGCTGCAGATTCCTGCGGTGACTGATGTCAATCATTTCTCAAGTCCAGATCACGTTAATTAACCTAACTTTGTTTGGTATCTCACCTGCCGTTAACGAGATTGCAACGTCACATAAAACACGGTTCCACTCTGTTGGCACTCTAACAAGCTTTATCCACCTAAGGGAGGGAAGGCACAGTCTCAAAAACTTTAAAATCATTAACGTCATTAAATGTCAATGTCTCATCTGCCTATAAACTTTCTTACTTTGTTATGTACTTTGCACATGAATAACTTTCCAAACAGCAGTGCAATACAGATCAAGCTACTTAGCTCATATTGCCATTACGTCTAAACATGTCATTTCTTGAACATGAAGAAATATAAATGGTAAACACATCACCATCAGTGCAATAGTTTCCTCTTGTAGTTGTAACCCTAGAAGTGTCAATGGGCCGATCTGGTCATACATTCGTTCACTATACTTGAAGTTTGCCTGATGTTCGTGCGCTAGGCTGCAGAATGATGTCCAGCAGTTCTGGCTATATATATAGTCATAGTTAAGTTTCGACAGTAGTACGTTTTTTTGTATGTAAAGCATCATAATTAGGAGGCCAATTATGCGCTGAACATAATGTAGCAATAAAATATGGTATAAAGCTTACGTACTAGATATAACAGATAATTATAAGAAAAGTTTCTACATGTTGCACTCAAAACATTTCAGCGCCTACCCATTTTCAGTTAAGAGTTAAAAATTATCTCTGTGTTGAACATCATAACCGTTGAAATTATTGTTTTCTTTTTTAACTCTAACAAAATAAACCTTGTCTCTGTGTGTGTGTGTGTGTATGTGTGTGTGTGTGTGTGTTATCTTGGAAGGTGCGTATTGCCTGCAGATTTCAGTACAACAAGCATTAGAAAATTAATACCTGCCTAGCCTTAATTCTTCTACTAGCTATCACAGAATAATTAATATTAGTAATGATTATATAGCAGTTAAAAGCATTTTGTACCTACCGATTTTCAGGTAGGGTTAGAAACTTTCTCAGAACTGAATCCCACAATAGTTGAAACTATTTTTACAAACCTAACATCAAAAAAAACAAAAAAACTTTATCTTTTCATCCTTCGTTTTCCATTCAGGCTGAAGATTTTCTTACACAAAACTTTATAGTAAAACGTGAACAATAAAAAGCAAACTTACATGCCTGGCTTTCATTCTGTAGTATAAAATGTACTATTTTCAAACAGGAAGATTCTCACTCAGACATGATCTGTCCTCTCCAACAACTGGGTGTGTAACACACGTGGCTGGATTGATATAATACCTGCACAATATTTGCACTCTATTTTTTTTAAAAACATAAATGTATGGTCATTTTCGAGAAAAGCGGGCCTACTCGAGATAACCGCTTCCAGGTGGTTGAA
Source organism: Peronia peronii (assembly GCA_039654565.1). NCBI lineage: Eukaryota > Metazoa > Mollusca > Gastropoda > Systellommatophora > Onchidiidae > Peronia > Peronia peronii. Next base: position 16,226 of record JBCEWB010597022.1, on the reverse strand, counting down.
AGACTTAAACAGACCACCGAAAGTGGGTCCTCCAATATCAAGTCTTAAGCCACGTTCGTTTCGATTCGGTGAATCATCAGGTAACGACATCAGGTATTGCACCATATGTCTCGCAACCAGTCAAAATGAGACGTAACTATGTCGATTTTTCACCACATGGGGTTTTTAGTATCATGTGAAAGCTTATTTCATACCCTTTCATGTGGTGAAAAAGGTTTTGAGCTGGCTTTATTCTAGCCAGAGATATTGCAGTTTAAAGAAGGGGGGGGGGGGGAGGCTCCAGCAATGACCAAACTTCTGAGAAAATCGAGTTTAAATGAACGGTCGAACGCTTAAATCTACCTAACTACCTCACAAAAACCCGACTTTAATGAAGAATAAATCGAGGACAAGACCGATACTGTCTTGTTGAGAAATAAACGCACTTTCGATTTCTGCAATAATAAAAAATTCGATGTCTCATCACAATCAAAGCCCGATTTCTCCGTTGTAGCCCAGCGACGTACGTCTCATTTCGACTGGCCGCAAGACATATGTGAACAGGCCATTCCCATGAGGACACTTTTCCATTCATAAATTACTTTACAACTTCTATATTATAAAAGACTGACCTAAACATTTAGCCGCTGGGATGGGGCTGCAGGGGCACCACAGAATGATGACTTTGACACAACTTCTACGTTTGTTCCTGTTCTCTACCATTTTCATAGATTTGGTGCGACAGGCTGGTTTGTCCATTACTTGACATTATTCTCTTTAAGATTATTTTGGTCTACCTCGTCTCCTCCCACCTAATGCAACATCTTGCATAATGGGTTCTTGCAATTACCGATGACCTTGCATGTTGTACCAATAAGGGTTTTGTTTTTGTTTTTGTTTATGTTTTTGTTTTTGTTTATGTTTTTGTTTTTCATAATAATGGATAGAAGTCAGTCATGTGGTCTTTTGCTCTATTGCTAGCATATCGCCACTTGTAAATTCCGCGCCTATCTGATCATTAACACTTTACCTATCAAACTAAGAAACAAATTTAATTAAACAGGTCTAGTTATGAAAAATCACAACCAAAAATAACTTCCAGTTTTTAAAAGAATGGATACCGGAATTCCTTTGAGAACCATCGAAAATATCCTTGTGTTTGTGCAAAAATCTCGAAAAAAACATCTTCAGTGACAAAGCAATGAACATAATCCAGTCAAAATATATGAGCTGACATAGCCAGTTATATTGTTGAGCAGTGCAGCTATGTTCTCTCACTGAATCCTCATACTTCTGTTTATATATATACATGTATTATATACAAGTAGTGGTACCTATCTCTCGTAGATAGATATTATGGTCTTATACTAACACATGTGACCAGCTACCCCAAATTATTGCTGTATCTATCGTATACGTCCGGTTTGCAAAAATACGGTGAATTGCTGTGTCCCATTATGCTCTATCCACGGGAAAGAATGGCGGTATCCCTTCCCCTTCCCCCCCCCCCCCCAACCACCCCCACTAAATATTAACGAAGTCAAGAAATACCAGTGATAATCCCTGCATAAAAGACAGGCGATTTCTTTGTGTCATATTGACACAGAGCAAAGACCCCATAAAATCAGGCCACATCATCCCATCTGAATAAAAACTCATCTGATTCATTACTGCTACGCAAGCAGTGCATCCATGTCTATGTCGTCCTCACTATCATCGTCAGTTTGAAAGGTCAAAGGCTTTCTGCATGAAATTTTTTTCTTCGCAGCAGACTACTAGACTTGCCTATCAAGCAAGACATTCGGAGAGGCAGTGGTCAACATGCACTTTCCTCTCATTGGACAGAAAAAAAGGGGAATCCATAGATTAGAAAACTGGCCATGTCAGTGGATGTGGGTGGGGAGAGCTGGTCATGTCAGTGGATGTGGGTGGGGAGAATTGGTCATGTCAGTGGATGTGGGTGGGGAGAGTTGGTCATGTCAGTGGATGTAGTTAGGGAGAACTGGCCATGTCAGTAGATGTAGTTAGGGAGAACTGGCCACGTCAGTGTATGAGGGTAGGAGAGTTAGTCATGTCAGTGGATGTAGTTAGGGAGAACTGGCCATGTCAGTGGATATAGTTAGGAAGAACTGGCCATATCAGTGGATGCAGTTAGGGAGGACTGGCCATGTCAGTGGATGAAGGTGGGAAGAGTAACCGTTGGTCATGTCAGTGGATGTAGTTAGGGAGAATTGGCCATGAATACGTTACAGTGAAATACTGAACAAACTTGGGCCGTCTTCTCTTAAATAGTCGTTATTGTTACAATTGTCGTTATTGCTCGCTATCACAGCAAAAGATGTGCCAATACTATACTGAATTAAACAACAATGATGACAGGAACAATAAGAAGAAATTAAGCTTACATCCATGAGAACGTGAGTCGATTAGACAATTTCTCTGCAGGAATCTAGATCCTTTTCAAAGGAGCAAAGGAACTAAGCAACAGAAACACACACAGAGATTGAAAAAAAAAAACACTCACATGATCAAAATCAACAAGAACAATAGCAGCAGCAAGCAGCAACAACGACAATAACAACGAGGACTTAACAGACTTGGTCTTACAAACGAACTTATCTAGTTACTCTTTTTTTTCTCTGACTTTCATTTGCAATAGTTGATAGCATTCAACTAATTTGGTGGACGGATTGAGTAGGAAAACTAATCGTTGACCAGGTAATCTATCCATAACAACTTTTCGTCAGACATGCTCCCTCGTTACGTTTATAAAATTTTAATTAAAACTGTATCGAAGTGTGGCAGTTTATGATCCAACAAGCTCTGTTGCTCTCACCAGTATTCTGAACATAGAATGTTTATTGGGCGTAGTGAATTGAAATAACACATGTGTGTTTGTGTGTTTGAGGGGCGGGGTAGGTGGGGTTAAGTCAAATGCCTAATTTTTTCTTTATCTCCTTATCACTCCTAAGCCATCCAAGACCCGTTGCATAGAAAGATGTTTTGCCCAACGACAATACAGTTTCTCTTTTATCGCTACCTCTGCACCATTTCTAAGCTTAGTATAGCTATGATCAGTAATTCTTCGGTGAACATTTTCTTTTGAAAACTGTCGCCCATGTGTAACGATACAGTGTACCTAAAATCCGTGTCTGCCTCGGTCGCTGTGTACATGGCCCATATCATAATAACTAAGTATGACGGTGTTGAAACTTGCTTTTCCGCAAGCTGTGTCGATCGTACCCTAGACCTGTTCATATTAACATCCGTGTTGTGCGTGCTATGCGTGGCAGAGATTTTAGATATTTTATTAGCCTAAGTCACGACAGGAAGTGCATACTGATGAAGCTGATCAGGGACAGGTGTTGGAAAAATCGTGTGATTTCTGAGTTGCCAGTCTCCACTAACAGAATATTGTAACAACAGATACTAATTCTTTGTTTTATGTCTTGTGAAAGGCGACAGACTGACCTTGATTGGCTAGAGATATTTTTTAACGAGGGCTGACTAACAAAAAATGTCTGAAGTCAGGCAGGCTGAGAAAGGACATTATTAATTAAAATAGCATTCTCAATAGGCTGCTAAAAGAGGGTGCTTATAGTGGACATTTAAATTAACAGCTTAGAAATCATCTACATGCATATGGCGGGTTCCACAGAACAGTGTGTCATAGCAAAACCAATATTCAAAGCCAATATTTTCTCACAGTGTCCATTTGTATGTTGTTATCGAACTTTTTCCTTTTAATTGTGTCATTAAGGAACCTAGAAAACACAAAAACTTTTATTTCTTGTCCTTTTTTTTTCTTTTGTTACAGTTTGTTTTATGAGGTCGATGTTAGAAATTCGGGAATACACCATTTATTCTGTAAAACTGAAGAAAGAAAAATTAGTAAAAAAAAAAAAAGAAAAAGCCTAATAAAGAGCCATTTATGCATCCAAATTTCTATTCAGAGGTAAAGGTCTTTGAAATTAATTTTCTGGACCTTGGAGGTTTCTTTGGTGTTTGTTGACGAAAAAATGGCCTTTTTTTTTTAAAGGGTCTATTTTTAGACATGCGTAACCAGGACAAACACCCGATGCTCATACTGCGCCAAATACCATGAAAAATGATATAACGACCTATGATCTTCTGATTTGCATATTAGGAATAAAATCACATGCTCAAGTGAAAAAAAAATTAAAAAGGAAAAAATGTTTTTAGCTTTGGTCCAACCACGCGACCGATGCGTGCCCGGACAAAATCGTGCATCGAGCCTGTTGAAAACCATTGTTTTTCCTGGGATCAACTTCATGTGAACTGAAGGTAAGTGTGTTGTTTTTAAACTAAAATTGGCTCTTTTGATAAAAATTAGATGTGTTTTCATTTCAATTGCAATATTTCTTGAAACACATCGAGCCCAAACATGAGCCACACGCGAGATAGGCATAGTCGAAAAATGTTGAATGCTGCTCGTTCTATTGTTTTCAGCTGACAAAACTCAGTCTCGTGCACGAATTAGTGTCAGTCGATCATGGAATTTTGAAAAAAAATATTGGTTTTAGGGGTAAATTTGGGTCACCGATACAATTTGAAGTCAGCTCGATCGATTTTACCCAAGCAAAGGTCCGGTGTGTGTTAATCGTGGCAAGGCAGTGTATAACGGCGTTAGTGGGGATTACCCATCTGCTTGTTGTTGATGAAAACAAGAATTTTCCCTTTTTGAATAACCTCAGCAGTAAAACTGATTATTGCAGGTCTGCAAGGGATTCTAATATTAGATCTAGACTAGATCTAGAGAGAAATATTCAAGAAAAATAAACCTCTGGCTATTTTATCTTGTTGCCTGAGTTAATCCTTAATTTTCCTTTAAAAAAAAATCAGCCTACGTCATGTATGTGTACTGGTCTATATATGTGTGTGTATAATATATATTATAATACTCACATAATATTACATATAGATCTATCTATAGAAAATATCATGAAGTGCAAGTGGAATCTACCTTCGCAAAATATACATTTATCTGTATCAAATGATCAACAAGTTCATAAATATTTACATTTTCTGTTCATGTACACTATTAAGAATGTATTGAGTCACATGACTTTACTTTGTAAATTTATTGCTATTATTTATTCCATTTAAAGTGTTAAGTACCCTACCGTTGGTGAATGGAATCAGCTCAGAGGGATGAATCCCACCAAGAAGAAAAGAGAGGCTGAAGATGGCTTCTGGTGTGCAAAGGTAAGTAAAGACCACTATACACATATTATGTTTCAGTCATTCAAATCATTCAAATGTCAACAGTCTGTTCAAGACGAAGCAGCTGGACCTGATGTTCTCTTCAAACTTAGAAACTCTTATAAAGCGATCTGAACATTTAAATATCTCTCGAAAAGGATATGTTTTTGTAGACAAATAATAATTATTTCCTTTTCAAGCAACACATTTAATGATGTATATTAGTTTTATAGTGAAGTGATTATATATGTAACAATTAATATGTCAGGTCGTGCTGGCAAACCATAAAGTGAGACAGGCGTTTTTTTAATAAGTACTTGTAATGTCCAGCAACCAGTTGGAGGGGCACAGGGTCTGGCAAATCCTTTGCGACATACCAGAAAATTATCACTGAAGGAAAATCCCCCCCCCTCCCCCTCCTCCCGATGAATGCCAGAGGCCATGTTCTGTTTTAAAAATGCTTGTCATAAATGTCCACACACACACACACTCACACACAGACACACACACACGCACACACACAAAACAAAAACTAATACAAAAAATAATAATAATAATAGATTTTTTTTTCCTTTTAAATTTGAGAAATAAATGTTTTACAATATTCATATTTTGTGTTGTTTTTTGTTTACTATCTATGATTTAAATTAGTTATAGATATAAAATGTTTTAATTATATGTTTGGAGGCTGAAAACTGACTCGCTTCGACAGTTTAGGGTTTTGCCATGAATGGCAGGGGGTGGTAACTTTTGCCTCTTACCAGGTAACGGAGAACCTGTTGCTTAAAAACTGTACATTTTCTTGAAGTGCTTTGAATGCTCTTTAAAATGATACCCTACATGACCCCCTTTGAGCAATTTTGAATAATTTTGACCTTTTTTGCCCTGAAAGAATTAATAGCCAGATCTACACTGTGGAATCCGCCATATATCATTGGCAGATAGGTACATTACATGGCATGATCTGCTGTAGCGTTTGTGATTATATAGTGTGAAATCAGTTCACCTATAGCATTTTGGTTGTATGTACATAGTCACACAATCCCATTAATAACTAGAAGCGCCGCGTCTCGCTATGGGACGCCATGGACAGAAATGATCTCGGTCGAGCGTCGCTCATCTATGGGACCAAACAGGACTGTGGATAGAAGGGAGCGTATAATATTATATCAATTTAAAAAACGGATAAGACGTTTAGGACTCGAGTTCTTCGCTATAACTGACAGACTTAATAGATTTAGAGCCCATTGAGCCTAGATACCCTCCGAAAAATGAAAGTAGCGTTTTTGATTAAATTACGGGAAAATTAATAAATGAATAAGTGGTAACAGTTGATACGAAAAAAGGACTAAACGAAGGCCTACTAAAATTTATCACGCATAAGGCATGATGCTAATCAGTGAATCAGCCGAAAGAAAGAAGGCAAGGAAGTAAGAAAAGAAAACATAGATCTAGATGATTTATAATAAAAGGGGTTAAATACGTATACAAAAGGAAGAAGACAAAATGGTCATGGACACAATTCAACATTATCACGCAAAATCCCACTTTTCTTTTGGTTTTAGATGTGGTAGATGTAAATGCTTGGGTACACCTTCATATAACCCTGGACATTATGAAAATGCAAGGAGATGGCGAAGGACTTTAGGTCGACAGAATAGCATATATTTATTGTTGTTTGAAGCTTTAGTTTGGCTGCTTTCATTTCATTTTCAGTCTTTGATAGCGTCTCTAGGTCGAAGTTTCTTTGAACACATCATCCTGAAGAGTGTCCATCTGCTTTAGCTCTTCAAGCAAACTTTTTTTTCTGACGTTCTTGTCACCCTTTTTTCTCTGTTTTTTGTTGTTGTATCACAAGAGAAACGCTCTCTTTTGTGACTTTTAATTCACTAATTACTCTCGACAGTTAGGCATGATTAGATCAAGAAGGATGAGAAAAAGAATAATCATTTTCGTCCGCTTTTCCACAAGTGTGGGAGTAGCTGGGAGATGGTAAGTGGCGTTTTTTTTTTTTTTACAAAGAACGCTGTTTGTCTGATAGTTTCTGTGCTGAATGCATATGAAACATTCTTGGCACAGCATCCTCTCTAGTCTTTGTATCTCCAATCCTTGATAAAATTCTGTATCTAAAAAGTAAGTGATGCACTCTTTGTGCGTCTGCATGAATTTAGATTGCAAATAATCAGCATGGAGGACAAAGATAGGATATCTTGCTACCCAGCAAAATCACATTGCACTTTTCAACTGAGTCGGTAAAAATTCAAATTTGACTACAGGTTTTGGTCCTTCTTCCCGTTCTCCTCCTAGATGTCTGTTCACACACTTCTCAATTCATCCCTCATCTCTGAATGCCAGCAAGCCTACAACAAAATATTTACAATATCCCCTAATTAGTTTGGACATAAACTACAGATCGCCTAGGACTAACTCCTAAATCTAACATGAATGTGTTAATTTTATCTTTGAATCTCTCAACGCTAGATTGGGTTATATTACACTGGAGAATACTCAGCTGGCTCCGGTTAGAGGCGTAAGCTAGGCTCGATAGGTCTCCAGCTCGTCTGTTTAACATCATTGTTGTTTTCTGTTCTTCCTTTTCACTTTCTTGCTTCACTCTTTCCATATTCACTATTTAGCATCAGGCCGAATGTATGGTAAATTTCAGAAGGATTTCCTTTAGTCCTCTTTTCGTATTAACTGTTACCATTTATTTAATATTATTTTACTTTCCTTGGTAGTAAAGTCACTTATAGTACTCACTCTCTATTATAATTAGGATGGCGTCTAGGTTCAACGGGCTTTAAATTTATAGTCTTCACTCATAACGCATAGTTTTAGTCATAAATGTGTTTCTAACGTTTTGTTGTTGTTGTTGTTGTTGTTGTTGTTGTTGTTGTTGGTGGTGGTGGTGGTGGTGGTGTTATCGTTTTTGCTATATGTGCTTCCTTCCATAGCGCAGTCGGGTCTGTTCAGATTGTTCGGATCGAGTGCCGATGTTCAGTTCAAATTGGGCCGGAAGTTGCCTATGCGCGCCTGGTTTTTTCAAAAGTATGTCTATCATGTCTATGCATGAGATCGATTTGTTTACATAGCGCGAGTGATATTAATAACAACATTTTTCAGATTTTCGTTTTATTTGATACTTTTTGAGCGGCATATTATTCTGCATTTTTCTGTCTGGGGTCCTGGAATGAGGACAATAAGGTGATGGGTTACCAATGGCAGATAACCATTAATATATCAAAGTTAGCACAGTTCTCACTTATCACTATCTCTTACTAGGCCGTGTTTTTTTTTTTTTTTTTTTCAAGAATGTTGCTGTTGTATGTGTAAGTATGTCTGTGTCTGTGTTCTAGATGATTTCACGGACAGTGTTTTAAAAAATGAAGGCTTTGAATAAGCACTAGATCTTAATCTACACCTAGATTTAAACTTTTGGTGGTACACTTATGCATTATCAAAAGAGAAAATATTAATGGATATAGACAGGCTTCGTACTTAGGAACCATGGTATCGCAATCTTTGAAAAATTGTTTTCTTACTGCTTACCAAAACGTGGATAGACAAAAGAATAGCTGAGTTTCATTACATTCTAGGTTACTTTTTGTACAGTCTAGGCAGAGCTAAATGTAGATAAACTTTCAAGGATTTTTTTTCCTTGTCACAAATCGGAGAATTCCAGACAAAACCGCTGATCAACGTGCGTGTCTGCAGGTTTATATACATGTATAATCTCTCTCTATATATAATATAATATAGTATGTATTCCGCAGGAACCATTGATAGTGTCGATATATCTACTAAAAAGCTCACACTGTCTCCAGTGAAGACTCATTCTCTTTATCGACAGCATGCAGTGAAAGTAAACATCTCTACACTGAGCAGGGCAGGAAAAAAAATTGTGTAGCCAGTATATGATGGAGAGGTGGGACGGAGTAACATTGACCTAGAGCTATCCCGGTTGATTTCCTGACGATGCATTAGGAATTAGGACATCATCATTCACGGGTCGCACAGGAAGCACACAAGTATGTAAGTTCAAAATCTAACACACGCTCGGCAATACAACCTCTTCGCGGAGTATTTTAACCAAGCGATTTTGCCCCACATGAAATGGCGTGTAGGAGGGGCTTTAATGAGCCAATTTCAAGACATACCAACCTGGTAAAGAAGGGGTGGGGGTGGGAGGGGGGCGAACTTTTTCCCTTATTTTTTTTTTAATATAGTAACGGAAAATTGAAAAATTCATCAGGCGCTGAAAAAAAAAAAAAAGAAAAAAAAACACCAGGATAATTTTTCTCTTAGTTCTTTGCCTCACATAATTCAAGTAACAAGTAACAAGAGGAAAAGTGATTTTTTTCCGTCTCTACAATGTTTATCCCTAAATCTTTGTATTTGTCCAAGGGAAGTAACTTAGCTGGCTGAAAAAAAAAAGTTCATTGTTCATGTGTGAATGAATTCTGAATCTAGTTGTTCTATAACTTTTTTGGTGTAGTAATAATGCATCATCCTCAACATTATCATCACCATTAGTAACTGCATCATAATCATAATGGAGTGCATACTTTGACAAAGTGGATGTTTGCCAGGCTAATTTTGCATTTGATTTGTTATTAACATTGCTATTTCTCAGAGCAACCGTTTCCGATCCCTGACTGCAGTGCAGACATCGATTCCAAGAAAAATGGGACATCGAAGGAATATCCCGGTTACAATTCTGTCGTATTTCTGCATGGCATTCTGCTTTATGGGACTTAGTGGCCCTACAGATGGAACTGTTGTCATGCACGTGTTTTATGACTCAACATCTGACGACCCCCAAAAAATAGAATTCGGTGAAATGAAGTTCCAGGAGTAAGTATGATACATCTTCACTATCGTTGTTGACAATAATGATCCCAGTATTCTTCTTTACCGTTTCCTTATTTCCATTTGCAAAAGCGTAGCCCTAACTGTGACTTAAAAGTGAGTAAAACACCAGCAACAGAGCAAAGATATGAGGCCTTTATATTTAATATACGTTTAATTGCTCAGCTAGAAGTTTCATACACTTACGGTGATGTCTTGACATTTAATTTGTAAATCTACCCACAATAAAGAGACTTGTTTCAATAATTAATTCGTAGCTATTCACTAGAACTCTTTGGCGAGTTCCAGTAGGATGACAATGGGAAATGTACACACTTTTGCCAGTCTGGTACATAAGTAAGCAACACAATCTATAAGCTTATTTAAAAATTTGGAAGATGTCATTAGTGGAACGTCGATCTGCCTTAAGGGCTCCGACTTCAGATTTTGTCTTAATGTTTATCCTTGAAGCTTTTCCCCTTTGAGAAACATACACCTCCGTCAAAATACATATTTCAAGAAAATCATGATAGACACTGTATGATATATAAGCAAAAGAACAAATGCATAGTACCTTTTATGTAGAGTTATTTTATTGATGTGCAAAAATTCAAACTCAACAATGTAGGTAGCCTTAGGCATTTTAAAATACCTAATTTTCAAGACACAAAAATTAGTGACATTGTTAAGACAACCGGACCAAAAATAAATAAATAAATAAATAAATACAATAAAATAAAAAATCCACACTTTTTCGCTAATTTGAGCATGATGATTCGAAATTTGAAGTTTAAAAAGTCCTTAGTTTAACATTTTAAAAAAATCATTCTCAGAACCCGCATCTCTTTCTCTCTCTCTCTCTCTCTCTCTCTCCCTCCCCCCCAAACCTCCTTTCGCCTTTAAAAGAACTATTTTGTATTCTTTCCTTAAGATAAACACAAATATAACATCAACTGATCTACGTAGTTGTTACGCTTACAGGTCGTATCTTAATGGAAACCAACTAAGCTTAGAATTCTTGAAGTTTGTAATGTCATTTCAGATTCCTCAGATGCTTATGCAAGACTGAAACACAAACATGCGTGGCGCATTTGGGGAACTACAATACAAACCGTCCTGTTACCACAGTAAGCGCCATAAATTTCACTAGTAGTAACGAGACATGGTCTTCTATTTACAAATGCACGTTACCTTCAAACGCTGATACGGAATTACATTGCATGAGACTCAAAGCATGCCCTACGTCATCAGATGTAACCGCTCATCGGATAAATGGTTGTGACAATTGTGATTTCAAGTGTGTAGGCTTTGAATGGACCGATGGAAAAAAAGAGAAACTTAGCAGCAGTCATACAGAACTTATAAACTCTGATTCGTGCAAAGATCATTGCAATCCAGTAGGGCCAGTGACAACGTTATCTTGTGGAAGCACAAGGGCTAAAGGACAGTCCTCAAATGACAACACCGGCGTTATTGTGGGTGTCGTCTTAGGTATCGTACTCATCGTTATTGTTATCGGTGTTGTTATTGTCCTACGACGAAGAGGTAAGAAATGCCTCTCCAAAAAAGCAGACAAACCATTCAGTGGCACGAGCACCTCAATGACGGCAAACATGACTCGTGCAGTATCAGCCTCTCACAGCAAATGCTCATCTCCGCCCAATTACAACATTGCGGATATCGACTATGGCTACTCTGTTGCCCACGGTTTGGAAGAAAATAATCTGAAGAAAAATACACCCGGTATACAATCTGATCTGCACAATATGAATATAAAAAATAACGTGGGAACCTCTGATGACTTTGGATATTCCCAGGTGAAGGATCCAAACAGCACTGTTGTGGGTGGACACAGTCGTACACGAAGTGGAGACATAGACAAAAATGACGCCTCCTCCACAAGTACCGTCGGTGCTAATCTTGAAAATATCTTTCAACAGAAAAAACAGAAAGTAGTAGGGAACGCGAAAATGCAATCACTATCAGTAAATGGCACTAACCTAGGTAGTGAATATGATTATGCACTGCCCGAGGACGATAGAGAGTCCACTACGGAACAGAGCGAACAAAATGTGAGCGCAGGAACTGAAGTAAGCAGGGGTATAACTATAGTGAGGGTTTATGAATACTGTAAATTTGACGGCGATAATCATTCCGAGGGCTCAGAAACAAAGTCGGCAGCGGTTGAAACTGGCTACTCTACTGCCGAAGACGACTACGCTCTGTCTGCAGCGGATTACGCTGATTACACTCTTTCTGCGGATACCAGCCCCAAACCCCAACATGTGTACAGAAAACTCGGCGAGGAAGTCTGACATATGAAAAATCCGTACAATGTTCTCCTCCACCCCAAGGAAGACCCTAAAAAAAGGCAGCCGTTGCCACCACCGGTCTCCAACGCTAACCCAACCAATCAGAAGTCGACATATTCTTTTGCTCAATCCATTTCAGATAACTCAACCAATCGCATTGCAGTAATCAACGTGGATCTGCCTTCCAGCCAAAGTGGTACCATGGCTTCTGATCACGAGGATGACCAGGGCTTTTCTAGAAGTGATGTTACTCTCTCTCTACCGACAAACAAAACTGCCCAAGACAACAAACACTCCAATTATGAGTTGGAAAAACCAGAGGATAATGAAGATTCAGCCAGCAGTTGCTCTGGAGAATCAGTGTAATGACGCACATAACCAGCTGTGTCAGCTGTCGTGAATTTGGTGATGAGAGTAGTGGTTTTTGTTTTATTTTATTTTTGTTTTGTTTGTTTGTTGTTTTGTTTTTTATTTTGTTTTTTGTATATGTGTGTATGTCGTTTTTGAGGATACGGGAAAATCTGAAAAAGACCACATTTCTCATAACTTTTATGTATTTTCTCATATTAGGATTAAGAGAACCCTGTCTTACTTTCTCAGATTCAGCGGTGTTTTCGTACGTATCTAAACAGCACGAGCAACAAATACAATAATGAATCAAACGGAACGAAATGTTGAGTATGCAAGACCAATATTTTTCTTCTATTATGTGCAGACATATTGTTTATAAACTACCCACAAAGTTATCACAGGTATTATGTATTCTAGGATCTTTGACAATCAGGCATTTTGATGTTCAAGGAAGGAAGCTCTGGGAAGCATCGGGAATTAAACCTACTAAGTCATGAAAGATAAATGAAAAAAAAAAAAAACAAGCAAGGAAAAAGGAGAAGAGTCTGGTTGACAGTGGCGAGTGTTGAAACTGTGGACATTTGAAAGACGCTTGAAAATGGGTGTGTCAAGTAAAGAAGGGGGTTGATTAAAACTTTTTTTTTATTCTATAAACTCTGCTATAGATTAACCGCTCCAGATATCGCATGTGGAACTTTCAACTCTATAGATCTTTGCAAGTGAAAAGAAAAATAAAGCGAAATGGAATGTTGTATGTTATTTTATTGATCATATTTCCTGGATATTTAGGTTTCCAATGCCAAGAAATGCTCTGCTATGTTGAAAACATTCTACAATACAGAATGTGCAATATAATATAACAAAATGAGAAAAACATGCCAAATCTCAATGACTAAGAGATAAACGAGACATTTTATTTCCCGCTTTATATAGCATATGGCAGTGTCAGCGAATGTGTATAATAACCTGGCTCAACTGGGAGATCGTGTATGTCTCAGGCAAACTTGGAATGGGAATAATCAAATACTTTGATATGTACATCTTAGCTGGCGTCCTCGTTTTTGTAATTACAACCGCCAAATGTCAATACAATGGGTGACAGACTGATCGCAGAAAATTTTGCATGAGGGAACTAGAGATCTTGTCGACTTTTCTTAAGATAATACTAATGTATATAATAATGTTATTATGTAATTGTAAAATGTATAACATTTTGATAATAATAACAATGTTATTAACTATCTATTTGTTATAAAATAATATTGAGGACTGTTCGTCTAACAGTGTGAGTGTGTGTGTGTGTGTGTGTCTGTTTGTGTGTGAGTGTGTGTTTTCTTAAACAATCTGAGCTGAAAAATCAACTCATATTTTTTTTAGAGTTGCATTCCTTTTCAATGTAAACCCTGTACATTTTCTTTTTTCTCCTGTCTGTTTGTTTTTAGTGATTTATCTGTTAGTGTTAGTGTCATCCTCCTTAACCAAACATTGATTATTGATTTCTCTGTTTCTAAAAGTTTAATCATATTGTTCTTATTTATGTGAAAACTTTTGTCCCCATGAGAATATGCTAACAAGACGCTTTATTGTCTTGTGATATTATGTCATTCTTCAAATTAGTTTTCCTATTATATACACAAGATGTCTTTTATGGGCTTTACATAAACTTTATGTGAGATATAGTAATCTACAATGGTGTCTGTAGTGCTGATTCTCAACTTTTGCTGTAGTATTACCTTGTTTTTTTTTTTTTTTTAAATTTTATTTGGCTTTTATATTTCTGCGTTAGCGTCACTCTCTTCATTACCAACTACAATGTAATTTTGATGTTTGTAGTTTTTTAATTTCTTTATATCTTGATTGTCGAAAATTAAAAGTCATGATAAATAATGCATGTTCTAATCTTAGAATTCGTGTAGTTTTGGTTTCGTTTATAATAAATAAGGCTATCATTGTGTCTGAGAATGCCCTTCGGTTTATTTCATCCCACTATGTTTTTATATTACATTATAAAACAATGTTTTGCTAACTTTTGAAGAAACATTTATCATTGTTTATTCTGATTTTCTGCAATTTTCATCACTCAAATATTCAAGTAGATGTCATTGTTTTGTTTTCATTTTTATTGTTCAGGCAGCTATTGTTAGAATGTGGTTACTAGTTTTGCTAGCTGCTACAGTGAAATGAGCTACGATGCGCTTATTGTGTTCTTATCTCTTGATGTTTGTTGTCTGTATTGATATTTAAGCGACGAGTCCTATTTAGAGATCGTTATAAAAAAGAAATGTTGTTGTTAATGTTGTGATTGTTGTCAGAGGTAGTTATCTAGAGGGAGTGACGGAGAACACATTATACACATACACAGATCACACACTCATACATCAGCTCTCTTTTCTCTCTCTCTCTCTCTCTCTCTTTCTCACTCTTTTCCGCACTCTCTTCCTCACTTTTTGTCTTCGCTTTTCAGCTTCCTGTGGACAGCTGCCTCGTCTAATATAACTCATAGGGCTCCTCTTATCAGAGTAGATATTGGTAGGGGATAATCCTGAACAATACGCTGGCGTCATTGCCTTCTGGAAACAGAAACATCCTTGGACTCTTCACTCAGTTACTTTTGAAGCCTTCTGAGTATGCCATTCCATGGGATTTGAAATATAAAATGTTTCTTATATTCTAAAAGGTCAAGGACCTATTTGGAAAAAAAATGTCTCGTGTATTATTTAAGGACAAGGATTTAATTTCTATCCAGAGATCATGGAAAATGAAGGTTTGGCTCCTCCCAGATGTCGTAACTGTAAAGCAGTGATGTAAATGAAGCGTAAACAAATTAAATACAAATTGATGTTCCTTGGTGTTCTTTTATATGCCATTCCTGGTATTTTATTTTATCATTCCCAGCAGATCTCGTGTCGCTTTTTGATAAGCCAATGAATTTTCTTACACTTATTTTTAGAACATGTTATTATTATGCATCTTATCCTGAACATAAGTTATTGAATACATGTATGTATTTTTGTTTTTGCATTGCATGAACATGAGATGAGTTGTGAGACTTGAAATACTTACACATTTGATAAATTAGAACCACGGGTTTAGCAGCAAAAACAAAGAGGGGAAAAAACATGAAAGTAATAATAGTGATAATCAACAACATTTTGTTGAAATTCATCCCTGCAAAGAAAAATCAGTTATATCTCATACCTTGATGTTAGCTTTTGTTATCTTTCAGCAACCATATTCGGTGGAAGATGGATTTTGCATTGTCTCTGTACTCAGTTTATCGTCTAGCTGACATTAATTTTCTGACATAATTGTTTTTTTTTATTTTCCCTATAAGGAAATTGAGAAAATAAATGCATCATTGACTTTCCATAAGTCTGATTACGAAACGAACTTCGTTTCATGAAAATCTTAGGTATTTTGAATCTAATGCTTTCGTTTGTTACAACAACAACAACAACAACAACAACAACAACAACAACAACAACAACAACAACAACAACAACAACAACAACA
>JBCEWB010596911.1:0-18120 GCA_039654565.1 Peronia peronii | reverse complement strand
TAAAGCGCTTTTACAAAATGACGATGCTGATGAGGAAGGGGAGGCATTGAGCTACTTGCTGGGTTGGCAATGCAAGTTAAATATACAGCAGGTGAGCATCTGATAAATTATCTTGATGATGTTCATTTTGCTGTGAAAAAGAGACAGCAGAGGCCCGAAAATTTGTATGGATACATCAAGTTGATAGTACAAGGTGCAGGTCCATACCCTGATATTCAAACATATGAAATGATGATAAGTGCAAACATAACAGAAGAACGAAAGAAAACCGACTGCCCAATGATCGCCTTGAAAAATGCCACAGGATTCTTGGGAACAGAGTTGGTGTTGACATGAATACGGCAGGCCAGAGAGAGAGAGAGAGAGAGAGAGAGAAAGTGAGAGAAAAAGAAAGAAAGAGAGCGAGACAGAGAGAGAAAGAAGGAGAGAAAGAGACGCATGAAACCATGAAGTTCAAATCTGGAACTTTCCTTCTTAATATTGAGTTCTCATCTTATCGTTATATTTTTTTCCGCAATTTTCCATGCTTATTTTTCAAAGTTTATAAATCTCAGTGCAAAAACAATCGAGTGACAATTGGGACAGCTGCGTCCCCATTTAGATGAAAAAGTCTGATCTTTGTTGGAACGCCAAAAGCATTGTGAATCTCGGAATTTCCTATGATGGTCAATGCTTGGCTTGGGGAAAGAAAAATATGAAATTTTGCCTCGTACATGCACAGTGCCGTCTTGTGTGAGCAACTCCAGATGAACGTCTGCGCGTGAGGTAGCAGAGAAAGTTCACAATGTTATGTAGACAAAATCAAGAAAACAGTTCTCGGTCTGAGAGTTAGGATTCCAAATTTTAACGATTGCTATACTTATACATTCTATTCAAATTTGCTATACTTTAGCTGAAAGATTAGATAATTAAAAACTATTGACACTTGATGCGATGCGGGTGAGTACAGCTTAAATGGAGATCTATGTGGGAGAACAATTTTCACAAAATTGAACAGTAAGCCTAAGGTAAAAGGATAATGAAAGGAAGATTAAACAAAATGATTACCAGGAAAGCTTATCAATTAAAAGGCGTTCTGTCACATTACAAATCATATAGCAAAACGAATTTTTTTACATAAGAAAAAGGATTTTTGTGAAATTAAAGGCATTTTGTCATCTCACGCAGGTACAGCTGAACGCCTATATTTCGAAAAAAAAGCGTTCTGTTGAATTAAAGGTGTTTTGTCGCGTTTCAGCGATTAAAAGGCATTTTGAAAAATTGTATTCTTTAAATAATTCAAAAATGGCTATGCTTTCTCAAAACATGATAAGTTCATAAGATGAGAAATGTTGATGAGAATCCAAAAATGCAATAAAAAATTTTGGCGCCAAAATCGAAAAAGGCGTTTAGAATGTAGCCTGGTCAATATGAAAAAACAAGAAATCTATAGCACAAATGGTGACTGTACTTACCGCTATAGAAACAGCAGTGGTCACAGCACCCACATACCCCAAAACAAATCTCTTAACAGGTGTAGGCTGAAGATAAGAAAACATATGCAAAATACAACTTACTTAATGAACCAAAATTTTACCTGATTAATTCCTCTTCAATTTTTATTACTTCAAAGCAGGATTGCCAATTGTTTTGAAAGGTAATTCTTCTCTTCAAATCAGATTTTTTCATGGTTTAAAAACTATTGTTTATAAATAGCCTGTGACACTATCTATACTTCTTTTTTCTGTGTAAACAAGTACATAAATGCCATTTTGTTCAGTCTCAAGAGGAATCTACACAGGGATGAGCCCTTCAGGGTCTCAAGAAGAACTTTATTGCAGTATTCCAAATGAAAGCCCAAGCCTGAATCAAAGGTTTATACTATTTAAAACAAAATAAAAACAAAACAAAAAGAAACCAATAAAGAAGAATGAAATAGTTCCTCAGAAAAATATAATTTTCTAAACAACAAAAAGTCTTTCAGAGCCTACCTTTGTAGCATTTCTGTTGGCATAATTTACACAAGCATTATGGCTCTGGTTCAACCACTGCCAAAATACTATCTGCTTCATGCTTGGATTGGGCAAAAGAAGTCCAACAACCTGAGGAAAATGGGAATTGGAGCATAAAAATATCCAGTTACCTTATTAATTAAGCTCAGGCATGATAAGATGTCAAAACCCATAAAGACAGTTTTATTTTCTGGTAAATACAAAGATGCAATAGGAGGAGGGGAAAATGGGCTGGCATATCATTGAAAAGAGCAAACCTTTCAGATATGGTAAAACTCATGAATAAACTAACTGATGACTGACTGTATTTGTCTATGGAGATTGATGTGGACAGGGAGAGCAGATATGGACATGTGCCACCTGTGATGAGATCAAAATTGCAACTAAGTGAAAAAAAAAAACAAAAAAACTGAAAGAACTTATGACAACTATCACAAATTCCGTGAATTGGCATAACTGTTGTGGAAGTGAGCATATGGTCATAACTGTTGGTCCAGGTTTTAGTAAAAGCATTTTAAACTATGAACTATATCATGTCATTACTTTTCTCTGCACATGTCTATAGTAAAGTAATTGCAAAAGATCAATTCCATAAAATATATATATGAAAACTTCATTTTAGGCCACTTCTTAGATACACACATAAATAAAAATATAACAGGTAAAGTACTTACTATAAATGATCCAAATGGTACAAAACCTGAAATAAAGGAAGCAAAGAAAGAACGAGATTCACAAAATTATGTAAACTGAAAGTGCAATAGCAATAATAGCTACTCACTAGCTAAATGGCCTTATCATTCACATTGTGACAGTTTGCAAAATAGTATGATAAAATAACATTTCCTCCACAATTAGAAAGCAAACAGTAATTAATCAGCCTCTACTTCTACACTGTAGTATATCTAATTGAAGCAGAGATGATTATTTCTCTTTAATGCTTACTTGCAATTCTCTATGACATGCGATAAAATACAATCAAGTGAACAGGACCATACCTGACATTCTAAAAGGCATGAAAACTTTCTCTCCAGTGTCAGGATGAATGATTGCCTGAAATGTCGAAATGATGTAAAAGTAATGGTACAGTAAGTACCACTAAAATCAAGCATAAATTTAAACATGTAGCTCATTGTTCTAAATGTAAAACGACTTGATAACTTCTGTCAGCGCTGTCAAATTCTGGGATTCCATCATTTCAAATTTGAAAGAACAGATCTGAAAAATAGTGATGATATTAAAAAAAAACCCACATAATTCTATTACAATTCTCTGCAATTTGCTTTACATTTTTTTTTCTTCCCGTAGACTCTCAAGGCTAAATTCTGAATTTTTTTTTTTTAACATAATCTTTGCGAGGTCAGAACTGCATCATAAAATCTGAATATGCATCAATATTTCAAGAAAATGAGAATCATATCCGTATGAAAAAGTTACTTAATAGTTGGAAATATTCTAGATCACTATCATCATGTTATAATAACATATCATCCCATTAATGAGAATTTTTTTTAATATGCATATCAACTGTCTAAACTTGAAAAGTTCTAAGAGTCAGTGCTACATTTTGTCAAGAGGACTGCATAGAGATAAAAAATTTTGGTGAAATTGTGACCTTTCTTTTAGCATTTTGTAAAATATTCTGAAAATTATAACAGTATGATGATCAAAATTTCACATTTACACTTTGTGTAATTTTTTTTTTCAACTAAAGCCTTTCAGTTTAGAATATTATTTCTCGCTCTGTTAATATATTACACTTTTATTACATAAATTTAAATCACATGATGAAATGAAAATGTTGTACCTTTCTTGCATAGATTTACATAAAATCAAAATTGTTTTAAAATAACCTAGCCCAGTTAATTTAACTCTTTGGAAATTTCCATTACTGTGAATTGCACTATTCACTCACTCTTCTCCTTCTCACAATTGATAAATAGTGATGACAGCAGATAACAGGGCATCTTGACCTTGATAGGGTTCTTCTGAAGTTTAGTTTTCTGAATTCACAATTTGTCTTGTCCCCTTTTCCCATAAACTACAATCTATATGTATGTGGTTTTGTCACATAGTCCAAAGGACTATGAAAATCATAAAGTGCATAGAAGACTAATTCGGAAAATTTTCAAACAGTTTAAGATACAATGCATGGAATTTGTTTATCCATTTCAGTATCAATTATCTCACCCACCTGTTTAATCTTCTGTGCTTTCCACAACTGCTCGTCAGTGACACCTGCTCGAAGCCTCCCATTCTTATAGTCATCCAAAAGTCTGATTGCATTTTCAAGCTGGGCCTAAATCATTAATGATGATTTTGTTGCATTCACAAATCTTTACAAAATAAAAAAAATTAAGCAGTGTACCTAATTTCTTCCCTTACTTCTTAGGGCATTCTTTTGAAACCAAATAAATTTAATCACCTAAACAAATGTTATATGAGAGCTCAGTACATTAAAGGAAAAACAAATGGTAAATAAATACAAGCTGCATTTTGGTTTCTCTCAGAAGACTACCTATTTAAAGCACTCTTATGATAACCAAATTGCAGCCTTGGAGTATAATTTTCAATGCAGAGAAATATTCCTTATTTAACAAGATTTGAGAATTCTCAAACAGAAACTTGATTTCACATTTGGGACAACAAATTGTTCATTTTTAATATATACCCTCACACAAAATGATACTGATGCCAACCTAGCCTTTACAGACACTGGTTCTTGATTCATTTGTGCAAACAAATATTCAGAAAGAACAGAAAAGGAAATTGGAATTTATAATTCTTGCAATTGCAAGCGTTATCTAAAGTCCTTGATAGTGGATGCACAATTTCTACCTCTTCACGTTACAAGCTCTGAAAATTAAAAACTGTTCTAAAAGAAATATCATAACAAAAAAAAAAATGACACTGGCAAAAACATAATATATAACATAATGACTATAAATACCTACAAACTAATTTTATATAATTAAATCAAGTGAACAGCGTGGGCTATGTATCACAGTGTAATATACAGAGAACTCTTGAACAGAGTTTATATTTTTTAGTATTTTATCTTTAATTTTGCATAGAGCGATAGCTATGTGCATCTAAGCGAATCTAAAAGGTAGGCCTGGAATTTTAGAGCCTTGTGGCATGATAACTCAGTTTAATGAAACAGTCTGTACTGTTTTAATAATATGTCTTGAGTTCAATTTAAATATTTTACCCAGGCTGGCTAATGTAGAATCTTAATGTTATTTTGAATCTGTCAACAAGTCCTCATGAGGTATTTCGAGATCGGTCACATGACCGAGGAAACATTGCTCACATGTGGCTTTGTTTACATGGTGTGACATGTCTGAATGCTTATCCTTTGTGAAAACTTGCCTGTCATACACAGAGCATGTACACAAACCAGCATGTGAGCGAAAATCCTTGATCATGTTACCAATCTTGAAATACCTCACTGGTCGCTCTGGAAGTTAAATATCACACTGATGAGACAAGAGACTGGTGGTATGTGTAATGAAAGCCTGGTTTACTTATTAATTTCAGAGGCAACAAAACTCATAGTAATACATATAAATATTTAGGCTACTTTCAGTTTCAGAGGTAACAAAACTCATATTTACGTTTAATTTTAAAAGTAATACAATTCGTATTCTGCTAATCCAGTATATTATTGCACTGAATGCCTCCACATGGAATGAACTGCAGTACTAACCCCTGATGTAAAAAGGGTCCTGGGATCAATCACATCGAGAAAGTGTCTCAGTCGCCCATTGAAGGTACTCTGTCAAAAAAAATGGGAGAATAAAGCTGATCCAAAATAGCAATGAAATAGCAAAAATAGCTGTGAGCAAGCTTCTTTATAATGTTTTCAGACACAGACCATGTTATGCACAGGAACAAGAAGATAAAAGATCTGGAATATGAAGGACTGGGTGAAAGAATTCCAGGAAGTAACTTTTCAAAACAATGAATACACCTAAATCTAGCTTTTAATCTAGATGTACCGTTTAGCTAATGTCGATGACTGGGTTAGCTGAATTATTGCTAGATCTAATCAATATCTTACACAGCAAACTCATTTCTTTGAGTGCTAGTGTAGTAATTAAATCTAGTATGGTGAGGCGAAACAGAGTCATTATGCGGACACGTGTCCCGATAGTCTCCTGTGTATATTCGGGCACAGATGCTATTTTTAGATCACGGGTACTTCCGGTGGCGCGCAAAGATCACTGCTTGAGTTCAGTCATGGCAAAAGGACGTGTTTTCGACACCTTCAAAGAATTTTAATCTGAATTAAATTTGTACAGTACTGAAATCACTTAGATCTGAACAATGACAGCACTTATTGCGGTTCATTGCATCTAAACAATAAAATCCTTATTGTTTTTTACACTGTAGATCTATGATAAATTTAGATCTAGAGTCGGTGCATTAATAAGGTGGTGTTCAGGCTATTCGGCATGTGCATGATGTCAAATTCAGTCTGAAGCAAGATCGGGCGATTGTAGCCTAATTGCTTTACGTCCCGAACGGAATGGATGGTCTTGGTTCAAATTAGTGTAATTTGACATGATGTGGAGATCAACTAATGCCAACACCTTCGTTATCCGCTGATCCTCCGAAAAGCTTGTACAATGTAATAAAAAGGAAGGGGGTGGGGGGCATTTTAGAGTTCTGTGGGCTGATGTTTCCTTCTATTTTCCAAAATCTATTTTAGAAAAAAACAAAAAAATCTGTGACGAAATTTAAACAAAAAAAAAAAATCATGCCTGTGTCATATGGCACACCGAACATTGTCAGTGCAATTTATTAACTGGACATGAATACAGTTTATCACAGAATTAAAATCACAAGGATAAACGCTTAAAAAATGAAAATAAGAATTTCAATATAACGTAATCCACAATATTATTTAAACACAAAGATATTCCTCAAACCTTGTCCAGGAAATGGGGACACAGTTAATAAGTACATGTATTTCAATTAAGATTTCAGCATAGTACAATGCATTTTTTTTTTCACCTGAATAAATAAAACCCTAGAGTTTTAGTTTTTTACATGTACGTGAATTTTTTTTTTTTAACCCCAGTACAGTGAATCCCGCATTCAATGAGCTCAGACTCAACGACACAACTGATCCAGCCATTCCAACAAGATAAATACACATGAATAATTAAAAATCCCCATTTATTTCCCTGTCTCTCATTTACAACACCTTGAATGGACTGAATGCAAAAGTATGCAACCGCATTTCCAATGAGATCTAAAACTAGCCCTTAAGTTTAAGTCTACAGCTATAAACTGATTGATGAGAATAAATGCTATATTAATATGTCTCTTTAATGCTTCTACATGTACTTCTAAAGCCCTGTAACCTTTTTTCACAAGAGCCACTCACTGATATTTTGCCCCTGAATAAGGAAGAAATTTGGAATGTTACTTCAGCTACACTGTATTTATAATTTGGGTACAATGCATCTGAATAATCAAATAATAACTCCCAAATATGTAGCCTTTGATTAACTACAAAACTGTTTTGTTGCAAATAAAGGCCCACTGAAAACATCAAAGCCACTCTTCTTCTTGTTCCTCTCCTAAGAGAGATGTGGCTGTTGATAATGGGTCAGATGCTTTGCCTGGGATTGTGTCATGATGGTCCAGGGCCTACTGTTCACTATTATGATGCCAAAAGTGAAGCTTTCAGTTTTATTTTTTTTTTTTTGTATATGAAATTTCTGACTGATTTCATGTGTGTAAGCTTATTTGTATTTCAATCACACACAAAAAAAATAGTCTGTGTGTGTGTGTGCGTGTGTGTGATGGAAAAAAATTTGTGAGATATTTCTATTTGTAATTAGAAGTATGATGAGATGAAGTTTAATATGCATCTCATTTTTCACGGTTACTGTTACTGAAATTTGGATTTTTATTTTTTAAAAATTGTTATTATTATTATTTGTTGCTTTGAAAATGAGTGAAAATCAACCTTTGAAAAACACACAATTGATAAATGGATTTTTAAATTTTTAAATACCATTTCACAACTTGGGAGTAAGATCGACAACAATGTCTCAAACTGTTTTCAACTAGTTAATATTCTGGCTGCTTCACATTCCAACTATTCCCACGAGCCTACATCAGTTCAACATCAATGGGCCTAGCCTCAGTGTTTAAAAAATAAATGTAAAAATATTTCATGTATCATAGACAGGTCTACAAACAGCAGACAGCAGAGTGACAAAAGGAGAGTTGTAGGTGTAGGTTCGAAATAATGTGCATCACTCACTCCGGTCCAGATAGGAAAGAATTCATTTATTTGAACTAAAAGCTATTTAACCATAGAATACTGTGAGAAAGACATCATATCAATTTAGCAAAAACAAACAAACATACAATCAAAAGAGTGAGTGAGAGAAAGAAAAGAACTCTTCCATGCTACCTGAAAGTTGAAAGGATGGAGATACGCTCAAAGTAGTTCAAGATGTCTAGAAAAATGATTTAGAAGGTTTTCTACAACAAAACTGTTGAAAATGAAATATAGGCTAGATCTATAGCTTGAATTTTACCACACACACATTTGTACGGTACCTAATAATGCAATATAGATCTAATAAATGGCCCATACATCCCTGCATGATAAGCGTCGGCAGGCTAACCTTTGAAAATGGAAGGATTGTCTTGTCAAACATCATAGATCTAGATCTAATTTAGGCCTACATGATTTCTGACAACAAGTAGATCTGATGAACAGCTTTCTATTTCTGTTACTATTTTGCGTGTACGAATATAACAAGTAAAATATTCGGACACGTATCCCTATAACTCCAATCCACTATTCGGACACGTGTCCCTATATTCCAATCCAAGTATTGGGACAGGTGTCCCAATATCGCCAGCCGAGACGAATATAGATCTAGATCTTGAGCTAGAATCTATGTATTAGGATAATTGTTAAGTTTGCAAGAAGAATTTGAAAGAATAAGTAATGTTTTTGCTCATAGCATGTCATTGACCCCCACGAATTTCAGCCGGCCTATGTTGCGTGTGCAATCAACTGACTCGAGATCTCGATCTAGATCTTGAGTCTAGATAGTAGATACATGTATCTAGGTCTAGCGATTGCAAGACATACCTGGTCGAAGCGCGGCTTGTTCAGCTGAAATGGGGGATACATGTGAGATGCCATTTCTTTCAAATGCAGCTGAAAATGGTAACAAAAATGTAATGAATATCAAATGATCATAATGCAAAAGGAGCACTCGTCATTTGTTCGCAATTTTATTAGGCTACAGACACTTGGCTGAAACGTGACTGATGTTTTTATTCATAAGGTCATGTGAGGGAAGGTCAGGGGTCGTCGGTTGTCCTTAACCTTCGCAAGGAAGGGAGGCTATACTCACAAACATTAAGAACTAAGATAAATCAATGGTTATATTCCCTCCATTTCTTCGTGCAAGGAAATAAAGAATGCTAGATCCAGAAGGTCATCTTTCAACAGGAATAGAAACGTAATTGAAGGCAATAGCAGGATAGTATTGTCTGAAAGCAGCAGCTGTTGTGAAAACAGAGTGATAAAAAAAAAAGTAAACCTGACAGACAGACAGATATAAAAATGGATAGACAGACAGACAGACAGGCAAACAGATGTAGATAAGTTGGTAGATTGGTAGGTAGTAAAAGGTAGGTAGGTAGATAGGTATGTAGGTAGGCAGGCAGGTAAGTAGACAAGTAGATAAGAAAATAGGTAGGTAAATAGGTAGGTAGATAGGGAAGTAATAGGTAGGTAGGTCGATGGTGGGGGAACTGCATAGACGAGTAAATAGATAAGTGTGCAGGTACATAACATGTTGATTAATAGAATTGATAGACAGATAAATGGATGAAATAACGAATGAAGAATAAGTGAAATGGTGGAATGGATGAATGGATGGATGAATGTATGGGTGGATAGTGGAATGGATGGGTGGAGGGATGTTTGGTTGGATGTTTGGATGGATGCATACATGGATGGATGGATGCATGCATGCATGGATGGATGATGGATGGATTTGGAAGAGTGAAGTGATAGAACAGAAGTATAGAATTTGATTTCTAGTTTGATTAGAAGAATAATAGGCTTCACAGCTGATTGTTCATTAATTGTTTGATCGATCAATGGGTTGATTGATTGGTCGATTGATTAATTGACTGACTGATAGACAGTTAGACTGATTGATTGATTGACTGGCTTACTGAGGGACTGACTGACTGATTGAATGACTGACTGACTGACGGTCTGACTGAGTGAATGTTTGATTGGTTGGTTGTTGATTGGTTGGTTGGTTGGTAGGTTGGTGGTTGGTTGATTGATTGATTGGTTAGTTGATTGGCTGGTTGAATGGTTGGTTGATTGTTTAGTTGGTTAGTTGAATGGTTGGTTGGTTAGTTGTTTTGCTGGTTAGTTGGTTGGTTGATTGGTTGGGTGGTTGATTGGTTGGGTGGTTGGGTGGTTGGTTGGTTGGTTGGTTAGTTGGTTGGTTGGTTGGATGATTGGTTGTTTGGTTGGTTGTTTTGGTCATTTGACTGGTTGATGGATTAGTTGTTTGGTCGATTGGTTGACTTATTGATTGACTGACTGATTGGTTGAATGATTGACTGATTGATTGACTGACTGATTGAATGATCGATTGAAAAGACATAAAATTATTTGTTTCATAAAGAATATAAACAAAAAAGAATAATACAAGAGTTAGGTGGACTGGTGGAAGTAGAAATTGGATTACAGACAGTTGTTGTTGTTGTTGTTGTTGTTGTGTCGGGGTTTAAAGGCACATCAGCACGATCACGGCTATATTGTGCCAAACTCTGTAAGATACGTTTACACATCAAGAAAAAAGAGAGCGGGACAGAAGACAGGAGCAAGGAGAAAGAGAAGAGGTGACACCCCTGGGAACGTCGAGGATGCCATTCCATGAGACTTGAGAGACATCCCATCGATGACGGGCTTTCTCTACCTGCAGGTGGGAGCAAAGAACCTACTTATATAGCCCAGGATCCAGCGGGGGCGATTACAGACAGTAACTGTTGCTGTAGATACATATATAACACTAAACGTGAATATTATAACACTGTCATTTCAACAATAATATGTCACCATGTTTAATAGTCAAAAATGGAGCATGCAATTTAAATAAAGAAAGTTCATATCACAGCAGTGTAAATAATGGTTAATACCAATGACAATGATTCGATGGTTCAGATACAACATCAGCACGGTACAGTAAATATCTATGTCACAATTTTATTTCAACCACTTCAGGTTTCGTCGGAACACAGAAAACATTTGAAGAAACAAAAACAAATTAAGCTTTCAATTGTTAGATCGGGGAAGTTCTGTTCTTCGTTTTTTTCTCATTGTTCCTTACTTTCATTTTATGCAGCTGCTCTTTCCATCTGTTATATGTACATGTAGATTGTAGCCTTTTTCTGCGTGTAAATGAATGTGATTCTTATTTCATTTGCTTTTTTTTTCTTCTTTGTTCCCTTTCTTACTTTTTTCCCCTTTCTATCTCTGATCATCTTTCTTGTTCTATTTGTCTCTATCATGCACCCGCCCTTTTTGAGTCAGTCACCTTTTCTTTCTTCTGTTCGTCCGTCTGTCTGCCTGTTTCTCTGTCTCACAAATTGGTCTTTCTGTCTTCATTTCGTATGCTTTCTTCCCCTCTATTTTTTGCATTTCCCCATAATCTCTGCATCTTCATAATAGTCACTTTCTTCCCATCATCATTCTCTCAACCCAAATTCTGAGTTATATTTATCCCTGTGTCTTTCTCGGTCAAAACTTTTACTGTAAGCAATATAGTGGTACTATGGCGTTCATGGATTTCAGCCAAAAGCGTCCTGTTGTTGTTTGTTACTTTTCAGATTCTAAAGAGATACACTATCAAGCTATTCTGAGTTTACCTCCTTTTATACAAATGACGAAAAACTACGAACACGAAAAAGAAGAATTAGAATGTTATCGTTGGTTAAATCATTATTTTAATCTTCCCATTTCCTGTTTCATCACTCTCTCAGGAAATGTTATGCATATTCTCCACCGGTCTCTCTTTCCTTCTTGCCTTTCTCAGCCTGTCATTTCTGTCTACCTTATTGTAAATGTATTTCTCTTTCAGCCTCATGCACTCATGCTCTATAATATCTGTGTATCTGTCGGTGTTTATGTGTGAGTATGTATCAGTTTGTCTGACTCTTCCTCTCTTTCTTTCTTTCTTTCTTTCTTTTTCCTCTCCCACTGCCTCTCTTTGTCAGTAAGAAAAAAAAAAAAAAAGGTCGGGATAAATAATCATTGTCTCATAAATGTACAAGATATACACAGAGAAAAGTGCAAGACCTGGTTTTACCAGACACAAATTCGAGCTTGGATATAAACACAAATCTTAATACATGTACGTGTAATTATAGCATAGTTTTCTACTGGACGGCATTACACCCATGAGGACAGATTTAGACAGTACATTGGTACGTGTGTCTGGGGCTATCAGTCCAATATTCACATTGCTGCTGGGATTTTGCTTTTGGAGAGCAAAACTGGAATAGTCAGATTTAGGAAACTGCAATGTACAATATACTGGGTATCTTCAATTTCTAGTGTTTATAGGTCTAAAGCTCATCTATGGATTAAGACAGAGGAGTCAAGGTCCTGCCTCGACGAAGAAGTACGATAATTTTCAACATACATGTAGTTTTTTCCACATTTTCATCCAGGAGCATGACGTCGCTTTCTGAGTTAAAATCAGGGAGGAAGTATGCAGCCTATTTTGAAGATAACTTACTCAATTTTCAAGGTCAAGGCCGGAAACTTGATTGACAGAAATTGTCATTATGTCATTAAGTCTATAATTGTAAGGAAGACATGTTGGAGGATGAAACTTGCAAAGCAAATCGAGGCACGCCATGTCTAATATAGCGGCAGTCTTGTAGATCTTCCCACTCTTCGTCTGTGATAGGGCCCCTAATTTTGGTGGGTGTTAAAAACTCCCTACACTGCAGAGGTCTTGGAGTCACTGTATACACACGTGGGAGAAGAATAGGTGGAAGTCGTAATTGTCGTTTCCGTCTGGGCTTAAAGTTGGTGCCCTCTTCCTCCTGAATGGATGGTATTCGGGACAAGCGTCCAGTAGAATGCGTCACATTTTGTAAGGATGTCAGGTTTTCTCCATTCCCAACAGGTGACGTTGGGTCAGCCACAGTTTGTCCAGAGGCCTCGGCTATTGCGGGAAGAGTAGGTACGTTGCTATGAGAGAAACTTCTGTCCGGATCAGTTTGAACAATAGCCTCGGACGAACGGGATAGCAACCCGTGGTCACCTTCATCTATGTGGGTTTCTTCAGGCTCGTCATCCAAAACCTGGATAGAAAAAGAGAAAGAGTGAATATTCTGTTCAGTCCTGCCTTTCTGAATTTAAACATGATATTAAAAAGTAAGATATTCCAATCTAACGTGTTTGATCTAAGGTCTATTGTCAACAAGGGTTTGGCTCCCTCTGTTTGCTGTATGCAGTGCTAGAGCATCAGCATTAGACCGGATACAGGCAAAGGATGCACAAAATACTTGACTATGACTTCTTCTGGTAATATATTGAGCCCCAATGCCAGGGATGGACATTGAGTGACCACTCTGAGGCCATATAGACCGACGACCTCGCCCAATATCAGTGTAAGCCTTCGCCAGGCGCTCTAAAATGAACTTCATCTCCTATAAAGAATAAAATTCTCTTTTACGTCTGCTGTTTCAGAGCAGAGTTGTGGACTGTTTAGCATAGAAAAGGTCAAGACACCCTTGCTTTTGACAGAGAATTTATGGAGACCACATGCAGGTCCTCAAAACCCGGAAGTGACTGTATGCCCTTAAAATGAGAGGAGGTACGGAGAAAAATTCGAGAAAAGATATGAACAGAAAGCCAGGAAAAGACTAAACAAACAAACAAACACAACACAACACCACCACCAACAACAACACCAAAAAATACACAAAAGTCACTGAGAGAGGACTAGTGTGTGGAAAAGGGCCGTTTTAGGGCTAAAAGCCGAATGAAACAGCTCTCCATGTCCAAAAGCCGAATGAAACAGCTCTCCATGTCAATTTTTCGTTTAAAAAACATTAAGCATGTTTTTTTCTCAAAACTCGATTTTTTATCACTATGTTGCTTTCTTTTTTTTTCTATTTTTTTTATTTCATCACTGATTGTTATCAAAATTGGCATACATGGTTTCCAAAGCAGTCTAAAAACCGTACGTAAGCGTGGCCCATTCTATTTGCAAATTCGGGAGAAAAATAGTTTTTTTGTTATGAAAAAAACAAAAACAAAACAAAACCAAAAAAAAAAAAAAAGAAATCTGAAAATTCACTACATGATATTTCCAAAAATTTCTACATTTTTTCTGCACTTGAAGAGCTGAAAATAGGTAGCTTTCTAGACAATATACCAAACAAAACATTGAGAAAAGTTCATAAACTTCCACTGAAAATTGGCGGAGGAGATACATTTCAAAGATAGAGGAGTCAAAATCCAAGATGGTGGCGTTGCCATGACAACCGTTCGAGAAAGTCAATTTTTTTTTTTTTTTGGTCACTGTTTTTTCTCTAAATTGAAAATGCTGAATTCGATGGAAGGGATTAAAATAGTCTATTTTTAGTAATAACAAAAACACACACACACACACACACACACATACATTCAACACCCCCTCTCCCCTTACTCCTTAAAAACAAAACAGTCCAAGGAACGGCCTACTATCTGTCAATGTCTAATACAGTTTTATGGAATATATAATTATCAGTGAAATTAATAAAACCACACAGGCTTTGGCCTAATTTTGGGAAGGATAGTTCCTCTACTAATATACCTCACCTGTCCATGCATCCATCTAGACAGGATGTCACTTCCTTGGGATATATTCTTGTCAGCTGATCCATCCTTTCCCTTTACGCTGAAAGGCTCTGATGCCTTACACAGTCTTTCTCTTTCCATTCTCTTTCTGTCATGCACCTTCTCGATCTCTAATAGTCTCTGGAGGAAATTCCATTTACTATCACTTATATCGTAGTTTTCTTGTCCGTTGTGACCATGCTCCTCGGCGGTCATCGATTTGTACAAAGGACCGGTGGGGCCGTTTGATCTGTAGATGTTCCGATAGACGGAACTTTCTGTCACGGATATACGAGTTGTAGAATTGGCCATTAACAATAGTTTGATTGTGATCTGGTGGTATGTGGCGAGATTGGCTGTGGTTCACTAGTGCAATAAAAGATTCTGGACCTGTCACATACTTGGGTGGACTGACGTCAACAGGGCTATTTTTTATAAACTGCTGGCACGTTAATGTCTACTTGATGTGCTAAAGACCTGTGAAAACATGAATACCAAATAAGACAATTAACATATACGCCAGGAAAAGAATAGAAAAAGAGTTTCACAATATCATTTTATGGAGACACATAAGGACAAAAATAAGTTGAAAGAGTGCGACCTGGTACCAATTTAAACAACATTTCAGCATCCTGCTTACGAACTTGCCAACCAAATGAAGTACCGGCAGACTTGCAATATTACTTGACTCCATATTCTCCAGAACTGCAGATAATCTAGAAAATCTTTCATACAATGATAACTGTTCTGAGCCTCTATTTTTATTCAAAACGAAACTGAACAGTTTTCCCAAGCATCTAGAAATTTACTAAATGAGCCAAGATTGATGTGATGAGCTAGCGGGATAAATGAAGGGGGATATGAATTGAGGAGGAGGAGGAGGGGAGGGGGACTCCGCTGTTGACAGACAGGGTATTATTTTGATGTGAAATGAAGACAACAACAACAAAAAAAAGGATACTTTTGCAACAGTTTCAGCTTTACACGTCACATGTATGTAATGAATAAATTTTCATATGCGACCTTTGAGCCTAAAATAACTATAAAGCTAACATGGATTATGCCTATCATTTAGATAGCTGAATTTATTTATTTGCAAATTATATCGATATTCAGCAGAAGCAACATCTCTTCTTCCTTTGAACATTTGTTGTAAATCATGCCAATGCAATGTATAATGAAACAATGGACACAAATATTACATGACGCTATTTCAGGATCGTGCGAAAATATATGCTCTGTGCACGACGTGACGTGAGCATAAGTTACACTACAGCTATTTTGGGCCCATCGTAACATCCAAGGTTATCTGATGGTGACGTGGTCATGAATCGATATGTTTTCCCACGCAAATATAATTATTAAATTTATCACCATATTTGTTAATTTCAAACAAATGAAGTATATTTCCATATGAGCCAGTTGTACTAGGAATGAATTTTTAATGTTTCGAGACAAACGAGGGGTTAAAGTCCATGGCATCCTTAAAAGATCAATAACTCCCATAATTTACGTTACCATAAGTATCACTTAACAATTGGGACATTCATACACAAGGGGGGGGGGGGGGGACAAAAGGCGAAAGGCGAAAAGACAAACAAACAAACAAAACGATCGTAAATGTTGGACACAAAGGACGCTTTTAAATCAATGCAGGGCCGCTGGCATTAACCAACAGTTGTTAGATAAGTAAATACATGTACTTAACTAACTAACTGACTTAACTAACTGACTTAACTAACTAACTAACTAACTAATTAACTAACTAACTAACTAACTAACTAACTAACTAACTATCTAACTAATCAACTAACTAATTAACTAACCATTGACTGACTGACGGGCACACTAATTAACTAACTATAAATAATTGACTGGATGACTGGCTGACTGACAGAACGTCCAACAATTAACTTACTAACTCACTTCGTAACTAACTAACAACTAACTAACTAACTAACTAACTAACTAACTAACTAACTAACTAACTAACTAACTAACTAACGAATTAACTAACTAACTAACTAATAAATAAATAAGTAAAGAAATAAATAAATCTAAGAACAATACACACCTGCTTGCTTCTCAATAATTAAAGATTACAATTTATTTGCACAGAACAGGCAATGACAACATGCAGAGAGTCTATCTCAAAGTGAAGTACGCTATCCGAGGGTGGTTAATATACCGGAGTGAAAGATCCTGATATACCACTACGGCAAGGCCACTCTATCGCCCCACCACGAGTGAAGAGCGCGGCTTGGAGTGGTGAACTCAGGCTCTGCGTAACACAAGGGCTGATTGGTGAAGACTGGGCGGTGTGGCAAAGCGTGCCGGGTGCAATGGACCCCCCCCCCACCCCCCCAACCCCCGCTGCTTTCCGAACACCATTATCAGGACATGCTGTGATATAGATACATGATATCGTGTAGTGAGTCCTGGTGTGCTTCAGCTGGGGATAGCAAACGTTGACCGAAATCTGCTCATAAAGTCCTCTCTCTCTCTCTCCCTCTCTCTCTTTCTTCTTCACGCTCTTTCTCAGGTCTCTCTTTCTCTTCCCTCTGATGTTTCTTTAACTCCTCCTCCCTCTCTTCACCTGTCCCTCATTTCTATCTCTTTCAATTATTCTCCTCTTGTCTCTCCCTTCTATTATCTCTCTGACTCCTCTCCTGCAGCTCTCTTAACGTTTCTAAGCTTCTCATCTTCTCTGTTCTCCCTGACTCTCTTTCTCCTTCCAGTTTCTCTTCTTCCCATCATCGTTCAATCTCCATTCCCTATCTCTAGCTTTTCTCGTTTTTTCCGTATTCTTTTTTTTTTTTTTTCTCATACCCCCTCTCCCCACCCCCATCCCTTCCCCTGAGTCATCCAGCCGTGTTCCCCCTATGACACTAAACTCCCTGAGCTTCAGAGGCATGCATATTGTTATAATATGCACATGCACGCACACACATACACACAGACACATATATATATATACGCACACAAATATTAATAGTTTGAAAGGCATAAAAGAAAAAGAAAAGAAAGTGCATCCAGAATAGTTGGATGGTAAACGGAGAAGCACATTCACCAATAATACAACAAACAAAACGACCCAAAGAGATTGAGATAAGCAGAAAGACAGGCAAGCAGACACAGATAGATAGATGGATAGATGGATAGATGGATAGATAGATAGATAGATAGATAGATAGATAGATAGATAGATAGATAGATAGATAG
>JBCEWB010596800.1:0-14121 GCA_039654565.1 Peronia peronii | reverse complement strand
AATCAGGACACCCATTTTGGTGCCACACACATCACAACAACTGAGATGTACATTGTGACGAGACAACCACGTCATCAGTATTTCTTATCTACTAGAGGAATACAGATTGATATGGGAATTTCATTATTACTCCCAAATCCCATCAAAATAAACTGACAGGATACATTTTCAATCTGGCTTTGAAACTTCAGTTTGAGAAGTTTTAGACTGTTGATATTGTACAAGTGTTTGTAGATGCTGTATAGCTGTTTTTTACAGGAATGTTGTCATTTAACAAGTGATCATAGTGTAGTTCTGCTATCATTCCTCAAGATGACATTGAAGACATCTTCATTGTTATATAAGTGATGGAATATTATAACAGAATGATGTATTGTATGAATACTGTATTTATGAAATTTGTTTTTCTGAAGTCTTTCTTTGTTATACTTATAGCATTGATGTTTTTACATGACTTTATAAAGAACAAAATGTATTTGCATGCAGTTGTCAAAAGCCTGAATTTGCACACAAAACAGCACTTTGTGATTTGCTTTTTTTCCATGTTTGTTGTTTGAGCACTTGCATGGTGTCCACCGAGTCTGTCTGAATTTCTTTGTTGTTCAAGATATTTCTTGCAGAGGAAAGGAGTGCATTGTTCAAGCTCAAATTTGTTACTCTGAATTGCCTTCCCCTTTTTTCTTGATCAATACGTTTGGTTTTCCAATGCATCAGCAGATGTTACTCAGTGTGTGCTTACTTGGCTGTTGTTCTTTTTTGAATGATACTGTGTGGTGCTTGGAATGTGCATCTTAACAACTGATTTCCCATGGCATGAAGCCTGAGTATATTCTTCCTCCTAGTTACAGTTAGCAAACATAATTAACTTTGCTATTGACATCTCAGTAAAAATGTAGTTGTAAAGTCCTAAAGTCCTAAACCACACACTTCGGTTTATCAAATATAAGCATTTACATCTCGTTAATTAATACATGTCACAGTGATGGTAAATCTCAAACCCTGTATCTGTGGAAAACAGGAAACTTTCTGCACATTTACTGTTGTCATCAGCCAATTTGATGTTATTTTTTTGTTTGTTGATATTTTAATTATGCTGGTTTGCACACAAAAAAAGCAACATTGCCCCAACATATAATACATGTATATTATGAAGAGAAAGCAAACAAAAGATTTAATGTAAAAAACATATCTTTAGCCACAACGAAAAAATTCTCCTCCACCTATATACTCGGAGAGTGCTGACATGTTCAGCTCATGATTTTCACCACTGAGACAGTGGACCTTTTAGGCCATTTGAGATGGGGAAAATTCTTAGCAAACTGTCTGAGATCCAAAATTATATCAAATATGAGCTAGTGTAAAATATGGAGTTGGTTAGCAAATGCTCATTTTGATTTACATGTAGGAAAAGCAGTATGCTTCTTACTTACTGCCCTTTCAATATTTTAAGTTCAGTTGTATATTTGAGTTCATATTAAATGTAGACCCTCTTTTGGATGCTTGTGATGGAAAGTTTTGAAGTTCAAAATGTAACTACATTACTTTGTCACTGTAATACAAAGATACTGGGAATTGAGGTTTTTTTTTTTTCATAAATGTGTGGAAATGCCCATTTTCATGTGATTCCCTTTTTTTTTTTTTTTTTTTGAAACGAAAGGCTTTTAAATTTAAGATCAGCTTAGTAATAATATAGTAGTCCATGTACTTATAGATACTGTATAAAATCTTGCCACACAGGCAGCTTCCTGGAAAGGTTTGCTCAATAATTGTTCACACCTAAAACTCCTTGACCTAAGGCAAACTATGAACTATCTTCTATTTGTTGGTGATTCTTTCTAAATCACTGGACGTAATAAGTTAACACTATAGTAAGATGAGCTTCATTCATGTCATTGTTGTGTGAAATGTTTTTCTTGAGAGGCTGGTGCTTGTCTATTAAAGCTGGTGATCGTGTGAAACTTTGAAATAATGTGAATAATTAATTCTGCCATTTAGTATGAAATGTTTCATCTGAGACAAATAATATATGCTGAATAGTTACTAAAACTAAAATATTGATGTTCAGTGATGTTATCATTCATTGATGTCATTATTCTGTGAAATTGATCTTACAAGCAATCAATGAATTGTTTTTAACCAGAGATTGTTGCGAGGTAGTGGTAATGATTCGGACGTTGACTGATATCATTGTAGTATGAAATGTTTCCTGGTGAAACTGTCATTTACATATGGTCTTTATCTTCTCAAAAGTGATGATCCTTGTTAAACAATTATTGGAGATGGACGACGTGGACATTGATTGCCATTGTCATGATTTGAAACATTTCACATCAGACATCCAATGGAATATTTCTATTAACTGATAATTTTTGTTAAACAGTGGTGGAAATGATATGGACATTTACTGTTGTAATTGTATTTGTTATGGCCTTGTCTTCGTTAGTGTTGTGCTGGAATCTCATGTGAGATAATAAAGTAACAGTCGTTTAAACTGCAAAATGGTTTTTATTTTGGTTTGTTTGTTTGTTTGTCTCATATCTTGGTGGACTCAGTTATCTCCTCAGACACAAAAGCTTTCCTCACTGCTTACTTATGTTTTTGACAAAACAGATAAATCATTTATAATGACTGATTTATGTTCATAATGCCTAATGCCCAATTTATGTCGAAACAATGGCAATGAAATTATTAAAATTTAGTAAACAGCGGCAAAATTTCTTCTATTAAGTAACATCACTTTCATCAAACTTGGGTTACACCACTGGGTAAAAGAATGAATGATAAGTAAAAGAGTGCAGACTGTCTCTTCAGCTGACCCACAGGCAGAGTGCAGTCTATTAAAATCTTTCCAGGCAATCAGTAGGCTTGGTCAGTATAATGAGTTAACTCTAGAACTGTGACATTGCCTAAAGGTTATGATGTCCTGCAGCATGCACTGCCGAGCTTGTCAGTCTGGATTGTTGCCGCTAGTACTTAGCCTCAGACTTTAGAGTGACATAATGCAAGTCTACACTGGACCATCTTACTGACCAATGTTTTCTCTAATCTCTCCCTAGCTCCATCCTTTCTTCACAAATGATAATATTTGAAATAAGCCAACGGTTGGAGAAGGGGTTGTACTCACAAAGACAATTTTAAAAAACGGGGGCAGATAAACCTCAAGTCTGGGTGACATGGTGAGAAATATCACGAATAAATGCGTGCCTTGCACCCATTACTTTGCTTTACCTGTTGTATAAATACCACTATCAGTAGCGCATGTTAAGAAAACCATAATGACAAAGATATGTTTTTAAAATTTGTTTATTCTCAGTACAAGAAGTACCTGAAATTTAAGTCTCCATATTTATCAGTCATGAGAAGCATGAAATTGCAAGTCATCAATATTTCATAAAGAAAATCTGCAGGTGTAATGGACGGATATTTGAAGTCTCTAATGATATTAAAATTTTCCATTGAATTTTGCTCATGTTTTTGATAGCTTACATAAAACAAAATGGAATATCATAATAAAAAAATAAAAATATGCTCTGTTTTCAAATTTCTATTCATGCATAAATTTCATTATTTCTTGTTCAACATCAGGATATTACCAGCAGGCCTATCTAATTTGTTCAAAAACAAATCCAGCATAAGGAAGCATTTGATAAAGCTATTTCTTATATATATATATATGTTGCTCATGTCATACGAATGTTATACTCAAACAATCTTTTTCATCCAGAACAACTTGAGATTAAGAAAAAATTGCAGCATGAAATTTTGCAAAATTTGGAATTCACAACCAATTGCTGAAAATGTCTTGTCAATGTCTTATGTCACTCAAAAGAAAAGATAAAAAAAAACAATTTATGTGCTCTCCTTGTGATGAAGCAATAAATTAACTTTCTCTCATCATACACATAGGTATGAAAAATAAAATTTCCTTCAATATGTATCATAAAAGCTATTTCTCCAGCATCCAATCTTATTTTTCACAATTACTTAAGGAATCACAACTGTAGTAACAATAATAATAATAGCAGTAATAAATAAGATTTAGTCAAGTGCCTTGATATTTATTTTTGCAGCTGACATAAGCACATTCTGCCTATCTTCTGAGCATTGCCAAATGAATTTCATTTTTTCTGAAATAACAACAACATTCAAGATGTTTTGTCTTTCACTCATAACAACTACCGTAGGAATTTGGCTACCTCAAACTTCTTTTCTTACTGCTTAACACTCACTGATGTCACATTCTTTCTGTGCTACTCTTGATTTCGCTGGGAGTGACTTTGAAAACTTTGATATAGTTTTAAATAAAAAACCACACTTCCTTCAAGATCCAAATAAACTTTGTTTATATTTATATTTCACAGTGGGGATAACACCTACCTCTATAAGAATAAGACAAAGTATTCAGGAATAAAGAGCTTCTGCATCATATTTACAAAATTTGGGACTAAAGCATTTCTTTCATTCAAACAAGAGACAAAATCATTTAAAAAAAAAAAATATTCAAGTGATATTTCACTTCTGGCAGATAGTCCCAGTTAGGGCTTCATGTTTTTTATTGTATCATATTAACTTCATTTAAACTTCTTTTCTACAAACTCTCCTATTTTTTCACCACTGTAAGTTTATGCTAACTTAATGTCCTATATCACTGCTAGTTCTTAAAAACACAAACAAATGACAAATAAAAATATGAATCTGGTATCTATGGTACAGGCACCATGTTGTCCTTGGCCCATTTCTTCATGGTGCGGATCATATATTCCACCTGGGGATTACTAGTGTTGCGCAGCATGTTGATCACATCTCTCAAAGTTTCCCTGTCAGAAGGATAACATGAAACCTGGGTAAAGCAATTGGAAAATAGTAACATTTTCTCTTGCGCTGTAAGATTACTACTTCCTTTGCTGAAAATCTGAGAACAGCCATTAACTGTATAACACTATGGTTCTTTTATGGAGAATTTGTTCTTGGATATAGTTTTTGTTCTTTTCAAATGGAAATCTTGAAGCCGTGATTTATACGATAAAAAAAAAAATTCACATAAAGTAAGCTCAATTTAGTTGATCCACTACCACACACTCTAAGAATTGAGATGGATCATAACAATTTTTGCTATTATTGCCACACTGAATAACTAGACAGCAGCTTTTCTTAAAGTACAATTTACATAAAACAGCATTCATCGATATTGTCACTATGTTGAGTTATCCTCAGGATCTCTACTTAAGGCTCACTGAGACAGGTGAAAATGACAGATTTCAAGTTAACTGCAGTGAATCTGAGCAGAGAGGAACCACTACAATTCTGAGAATTGAATGAGACATGCCAAACATGAAGACAACAAACTGCTCATTACTTTAAATAAATGAAACTGCAAAACAAACCAAATGTAAATGTGGCAACAGTCAGCAGCAAGAATACATTTTCATAATCATAAAATTAATAACGCATAAAGAGCACAATTCGACTTTTCCGAATAATATCTGATCTGTCTATGTAATTGTTGTTTCTTGCTCTTTTCAACTTGAAATGCTTCACTAACATAGCCTAATCACATGACCCCTCTAAATACATTTTCACAGTGGAGCAAAGCAGTTCTATGAAAACAATGTTAATCTTAGTAGCTGCTTCAATTTTCTAAACTACAGCATAGAAAATATATAACAAGTCCTTTGCCTACAAAATTTCTAGGAAGAACTAGAAGCTCAATAAGGAGGAGGAGGAGGGAAGGGGGGAAGGGAGAGAAGAGGAAGGGGAAGAGGTGAGGGTTCTGAAAATGAGTTTTTGGGGTCAAAATATTTTTCTAAAAATTACATTTTTACTATTTTTAGACACTCTGACCACTTTTGGGACAACAAAAATCGCACTTAGGGCCAGAAACATCTACTTTATGCCTTAAAGTAGCTCCAAAAGGGCACCACTAGGAGACTGCAAAGAAAGATTATGAAAATTCAATTGCGATTTTCTCAAAATGTATGTTTTTTTTCACTTTTTTCCCCAAGGCTTTTTACTTGTGAGTCGACTGACTTCAAATTTTAAATATATATTCCCCACTACATATGTTTTAATAATACGTATCCGATTTCTTGAATTTTGTTTAGATTTTTAAAGAAAACAATATTTGGTGGAAAATTTAGAAAGATGCAAATCCGTCAACATACATATTTAATTTTTAAAAATCTTAAGATAGACACTATATGACATTCAAAAACCTTATGACAGACCTATAGCAAAAAAAAACAAATGCAAACTTTTTTTTATGTAAAGCTAATTCATTAATGTATAAAATTTCAAACAATGACATCCACTACTCTAGGAGCTTAGACTTTTGAAAACAGTTCATTTTCAAGACACTAAATCCAGTTTGGGGGCATTGTTACGGCAACCAGATATAACACACAAAAAAAAATCTGAGCTTGACTCACTGAAGACTGAGCTTGTTTTGAGTTTGGATACACCGAAGACTGGCATTTTCAGAGGATTTCAAAAATTAATAAATACACTTTTCATAGTTCCACATCACATATTTTACCACATATGACAGTACTAAATCAACCTGATACAGAAAACAGAAATAGATTACGTTGCATAGTTATTTTTTAATGATTTTTTAAAAAATGGGTCAGATTTCGGGTTTCCCAAGAATTTGGGGAAAATATTGGAAAATGTAGATCTAGATCTAGCTGAGTTGTCCAATTGTCGGACAGTGACGGTTTCTACATCTCTGTCTGCTGTGCAGGAAAAAAGTTTCTATAGATGTAGAAGCACTAAATATAGACAAGGAAGATGGGGGGTGCTTTGCCTTTACCCTTCTTAGTATATGCCACGATCAACTCGACTACTGTTTTCTTTCCCTACTTTCACTCTGAAGTGACATTTCTTGTTCTTCAAAAACTCAAAAAGTTACCGACCGACTTCCACCAAACTCGGTATGAAACAAAACAAATGGTGACTTTACGGTAAGAGACAGTTCCCGAAAATTATAAAGTCGATCCCACACAGGGTGCGGGAAACGTCTCAACTAACCACCAGACCATCCCGCATATATTGCGGAAAACGTCGTCAGTGAGTTAATCCTCTAATTTTAATATGCTGAATTTCAAAAATCACTTTAAGGACCCCCAATCGCCCTTAATCAAGGTAAATCTTTCAAACAATTTACACAACCACACACAAAAATAATAATTGATGAGACTTGTATGTTTCTTCTTCGCTAGTGATGACTAAACAACTCTTTCATGTGCATCAGAAAATAAAAAGAACTTTGGCATTGGAAAAATAAAAATAACTTCAACTAAACGATGTTCTGGAATTATTTACTCCTTTCTACATCAGCAGTGCATTTTCACAGCCCCACTTCCTGAAAGCTCGGATCATTTCCTCCACCTGTGGATGGCGACTATTGAGGAGGATCTGAATAATTTCCATGAGTTTCTCCCTGCATTATTATGAGATATGATTAGTAGTGTGAAAAAAGTTTTATTTCCTTCTAGATAGTTCTGAATTATTCATAATGAGCATTTGATCTTTGACTTTTTCACAAATTCTATACTCAAATTACATGAACTGTTTGCTATGGAGAATTTCTCATCTATATTACCTGAATGACTCATTAATTCGGGACCATTAGAGGACTCAATTCAATGACATTATTAATTTTAGCAAAATTCAGTCTTCATTCATAAACCTGGTTGTAACAGAACATGAAACGTCAACAAGATCAGTTGTCATGCTGCAAAAAAGAATTTGTTGACTGCCTAAGATTCCAGACATGTATCAAGTTCCTTTACTAAGAAACACCAACATGCTGAATTCATTTAATGATGATATATTAATCAGAAATGAAATGCTTATTGTGAACAAGTGGTCAACAATAAATTCATTTTTGATGACCAAAACAAATTTACATTATATAGTTTATTACTGGCATTAATTGTATTAGCAGCCTCTTTCAGGTACAAATACTGAACTATGAAGCCTGTCTTTTATTTCAATCTCTCTAAAACTGGATGTCATTTCTTTCTGTGATCTACCACTTTTTTAGCCAGCTAGCAGTAACAGTAACAAAATTTCTTTTGATTACAGATTTTGTTTAACTATTTTCATATCAAGTACCTTTAACTAGATTGCTTTCTCCTGCCAAAGAAATTTTTGATGTATTGGACTATTCCATGGTCGCACTACAAAAAAACAGCATACAATTATTTTTAGGAATATTTTTAATGGGGCGGCCACATCCTGAAATATAGTTTTCACTAAAAAAATGCAATTTTGGGTTTTTGTTTTCTCTTAGAAGTCATGCCTTTTCTGAATATAAAAATAGCAAGAAAAAGTGGATATGTCCATTCTAACATGATTGACCCATGATCATTCAACGGATGACCTGGTCTACCATCAATTAGGATTTGGCTCCTCTGGTTGCCATATGCAGGGTAGATCACTGCTATTTGACAGGATACAGACAAAGGATGCATAAAACACTTGAGTATGACCTCCTCTAGCAATATCTTGAACCTCAATGTCAGGGATGACATTGGGTGACCACTATGTGACAAAACAGACTCACGATCATGCAGAATATTAGTGTAAGCTTTCACCAGGCGCTCTAAAATGAACTTCCATCTCCCATCTCTGATAATTGTTTCTTTAATTTCTGCTGATTCAGAGCACAGCTGTGAACCATCTGCTGTAGTAACGGTCAAGACACTCTTGGTTTTGACAGAGAAAAATATGAAGACCACATATAGGCCCTGAAAAAACTGGAAGTGACTCTACAAGAACCCTCACAACGGCAGTGGGTGGGGAGCAACATTCAAGAAAATATATGAAAAAAAAAAAAGCCAGGAAAAGGCAAAAAAGGCACTAACATTTTGGAGAGAGGCTAGTGTGTGAAAAAAAAGGCTGTTTAGAGACTAAAAGCCAAATAAAATATCTCAATGTCAATTTAATATTTATTCCTTAAATAAAAAAAAAAAAATTATACGGTTTTTCTCACACTCTTTTATTTCTCAACCGACTCTTACCAAATCTGGCATACACCATTTTCACAACAAGACCAAAAAAAATATGTATAAGGAGCCCATTCTGTTAGAGAAAAATACGCTTTTGTTGTGAAAAAAAGGGGCAAACTGTGAAATTTCACAACATGACATTCTCAAAAATTTCTACAAAATTCTTTT
This sequence comes from Peronia peronii, assembly GCA_039654565.1. Lineage (NCBI taxonomy): Eukaryota > Metazoa > Mollusca > Gastropoda > Systellommatophora > Onchidiidae > Peronia > Peronia peronii. The sequence continues at coordinate 4,942 of JBCEWB010596800.1, read as the reverse complement.
TGCACCTGAAGAGCTGAAAATATGTAACTTTTTAGATAATATGCCAAATAACATGTTGATCAAGATTCATTAAGTTCCACTGATATTTCAAAGATAGCCATATTCTTGTAGCGAAGACAAAATCCGAGATGGCGGTATTGCCACTACAATTATTCTAGAAAGTCAGGGTTTTTTTTCACCGTTTTCCTCCAATTTGAATTATATGATGAAATTGGTGGAAAAGGTTAAAATAGTCTATATGTAATAATTTAATAAAAATCACCTCCAGCATGCACCCCTCTCCCCCCTTAATTATGTTTTGAGACAAATAAAGTAAAATGATTCCGCTACCTAGATCTTCTCATCTAACAGGCAATCATTTATTAAGTACAGTGGTCTCTGCCTAAAAACTCACCGCCTAAGAACCCGGTCTGCTGCGAAATGGAATTTTTTCTCTATAATTTACCCCTCTAAGAATCTGCTCCCAAATAAAAAATCCGCCTAAGAGCCCGGTGTCCGGCCAAGACATGCGAGTACTTATGGCGTAATTTCACATCATAATATCCACTTGAGAGAAACACACAGTGCCAGATGTGCAGTAAAATGGGTACGGAGGTGGAGAGAACAGATAGAGAAAGGAGTGGAAGTGATTGTTGATGTATGACTGCATAATCAGGCCACACTGTAGACTAACCCGTAGGCATTTCTTTGTTTGACAACACGTGGGACAGCACTTGTGATTGGCTGTATGGATAAGGAGAAGTAAGTTTAGCCTCCTCACTAGTCAGTTGTTTTGCTACTTCGGTGGGTCTGCAAACACTTGAGTCACTTGTGGTGCGTGGAATTATCCGTAGGATGGCAAAGCAATATCATGTTTTCATTCAACAATAATACCGTTATGTGAAAACTCACTCAAAGTTTAAACTCTGGGCATTATTGATTATTGGTGTAATTATATAAGAAAGGTCAGGAATTGTTAGACATAATTACAATACGCACACGGGGAAAAAGGCTGTACTTATATTCGCATAGATAATTCTTTAACTAACGGTAACGATCAACTAATCAGAGTAGTGAAGACAATCTGTGGTCAGGCGGGTTGCATAACTTTTCAATCTGCCTAAGAACCCATCCGCCTAAGAGCCCGCTTTTTTTGTCTCCCGGAGACCAGATTCTTCGGCAGAGACCACTGTACTTGCCTCTGGTGCCCCAAAGTTCTGACAACCACCCCCTCTTTTGCCACTATCACTAAACCACCATACTGTCTAAAAGTAGCACCAGATCTAATGCCTGTAGAAGTAAGAGCTGGTCATGACCCCCCTTTCAAGGCTTTTCTCATGACTATAAAGAGATTTAACCCTGATCTATACTATACCTATACTGCACTAAATTCTCATCAGAATCATCATCATCTAGTGTAATGGTTTTATCACTGTCACTGTTTGTCATGTTGAAACTTCATTTTCTCTTCATGATGGACCTAAATTTCAACATCACCAACACTTTCTATTTAAGTTATGCTATGTTATAGTAGATTGAAATTGTTTTTGCTACATCTTCAAACGACATCATTAAATGAAATAAGGAAAGTGAAACCTTACCTTACATCAAGAATGGTAAACCTGTTTGTGGATGGTCAGACAAGAATTCTGAGAATGGGGAATTTCTGTTCACAGTATGAAAAGAGTTAGGTAAGAATAAGTGGTTTGTATGATGTTTACCTCTGTTCATTGCCTGCAATAATCAACTGAAAAACACCAACACATGCTCCTCTCTTCCCCTCCCAGTATTCTGGATTAGGGTCCAACCTCTCCAGAACATCAAAGGCTTTGGCTGCATAGTAGAACTGGCCCATCTGTGGAAAGAATGCAGCATGTATTGCAAAGATTTGACTCAGTTTTTCTTATCACAAATGACATTCTTAGATCTAAAATTAAGATTCTATTATGTTATGACATATCCATTTTTGTCCTGTAGTGCAAAGTTCCTAGATCAACATGATGCAATCTGTAGAAAATGAATGAGTAGAAAAAGTCAAGTGAGCACAGTATTGCTATTGGTACAGTGAAATTCTCTATCATATAGTATTCCTTTGAGCCAAATGAAATTTGCATTAGCTTTTTTTAAAATATTATTGAATATTCAACACGATTAGCATGACATTGACATACTAGAAGAAAATGCATGACAAAGAAAGACCACACAGAGGACACCTACCTTGTAACAGTCATTGGCAATCAACTGTAAAAGGCTGAAAGATTCTCCTGATGTTTCCATCTTTAAATACAGTTCCCAGGCCAGGCGAGCTTTTCTGTTCATGATGTCTGGTATTTTACACAAAATGCAACAAATCAATTTAATATGCAATTTTTCTATATAAAGTGCCTTGTATTTTAAAGGGGGGGGGAGGGGGGAGGGGGCATCCTGAAATATGGATTATGCTAAAAAAATGCGATTTTGAGTTTTTGTTTTCTCTTAAAAGCCCTGCCTTTTCTCCATATAAAAATGGTATCAAAAAGTAGATATGTCCATTCTAATGTGTTTTACCCATGGTCATTCAACGGTAGGCCTAGCCTACTGTCAACAAGGATTTGGCCCCATTTGGCTGCTACATGCAGTCGTACATCATCACTATATGATTATATATAGGCTAAAAGTGCATAAAACACTTGATTATGGTCTCTTCTAGCAATATCATGAGCCCCAGTGCCAGGGATGGACATTGGATGACCACTATGGGGCCAAAAAAACTGCTGATCATGCAGATTATCAGTGCAGGTGTTCTAAAATGAATTTCCACTTCCTATAAAGAGTGAAATTTTTCTTTCTTTCTACTGTGTCAGAGCTCAGTTGTGGATTATATGTCATAGTAAAGGTCAAGACACTCTTGGTTTGGACAAAAAAAAGATAAGGGTGGCACATATAGGCCCTCAAGAACCCAGTATTTATTCTATGGGAGCCCTTATAATGATGGGGGGTAGGGAGCAAAATTTGAGAGAAGATACGCCCAAAAAGCCGAAAATGAAAACAAAGGAAACAGAAATCATGGAGAGAGGGCTAGTATGTAAAAAAGTGCTGTTCCGAGGCTGAAAGGCGAACAAAAAATTCTCCATGTCCATTTTTCGCCAGAAAAAGACTTCAAACGCGTTTTTCTCAAAACCCAGTTTTTTCACAGTATTTTGCTTTCTACTTTTTTGTTTTGAAACTGATTCTAACCAAACTTGGTATACACCATTTTCATTACAAGACCAAAAAACGTACTTTTGCAAGGCCCATTCGATTGGCAAGTTTTAGAGCAAAATGGGTTTTTAGTATAAAAAAACGGCAAAATTTAATTTTTTATTATATGGCATTTTCAAAACTTTCTAGAAAATTGTCTTTTGCATAGGAAGGGCTGAAAATATGTGACTTTTTAGATATTATGTCAAACAATATGTTCACCAAGTTTTATCAATTTCTGTTGAAATATGACGGAGGAGATAGATTTTAAAATCTGTCAATTTAGAGATGTCAAAATCCAATATGGCAGCATTGCCATGGCAACCGTATGAAAAAGCCAATTTTTTTTTCACTGTTTTCCTCTAATTTGAAAATGCCAAATTCGATGGAAAAGGCTAAAATAGTCTATCTTTAATAATAAAAAAAATCACCTCCAGGACGCGCACCCCCCCAGTCCTCTTACATGACAAAATAGTTGAACTCAGTCTATCCTTGCACACAGATTACTGTGCAGTAAATGTGGATTCCTAACCACTGATACGTATAATAGCTATAATGTGTAAAAAGAAAAAGCATCTGCTTCCCAAAAATAATCCAGATTTGTGAATACTATATTTCAGCTTTATAATAACAAAATATTTTACCATATCAGATATCTGGCTATTCTACTAACCTTCTTGGCTTGAATTTGTGTTTTTTTTTTTGCAAGACGGCAATGCCAAATGCTCTTGGTCAATAAATCATCTCCATAGAACACTTACTTCTCTCTAAGGAAAGAGTTTGTCTTTTCAAGACAAACAAACTGAGAGTCCCTTCCTATGATAAAATCATTTTATCACATTTTAACAAATCTTTTCGCCCATGGTGCTAAAAATTACATAGATTGACGATGCACTTACAAGTTCGAGCAAGCCAGCTGAGGTAGGTGTAATCATTCTTTGTCTTCTCATTCTGGATCAGAAGGAAAATCTATGAAAAAAAGATGAAATAAAACAAACAGATGATGCTAAATCACTAATTCTGTACATTAACACAATGCTACTCAGATGCTGCAGAAAAACTTCTTTTTTTGCCTTTGACCTTAGGTCACTTTTCTGTGTGCACGTCTGTCTGATTCAGAATAAGTCCATGAATATTTGCTTCAGTTTGCACAAAATGCTACAATTTTGCAGAGAGGACATCAAAGTAACCAAAGGTTATGAAATATGAAGCCCTCTCTCTCTAATGTCTCCTGAAGATCTTGTTCTTGAGTCTCAAATGTGGCCATGGTGTCTCATATACGCTATTGGTAAGCTAATATACTCTTGGAGAGATATTTCCTTTCTTTCATATCACTGAATCTGAATGAGTGAGCTCCCAGACCAAAGTCAAGTGATTATTTTAACGGTAGAAATCCTCACAAGACAACTACTGAATTCAGCAGTTGCTGCTGTCAATAGCAGTTGCTGTTGTCAATTGGGGCACAATAAAAGATTTGATGATATGATAGTATGATAGGGATTTTGCTGAATTTTGTCCCTCCTCTCCCAACAAAATCTGTAACAAATAAGTTTTTAGTCAAAGGAATATTTTGAACCCATAATCTGGAACAGAAATGACTACTCTTTCCAAAAATGCCAAACAACGAAAATCGATATTTTGACCCCAAATTGGCCAATCCATCGAACTGGTGGCCCTCTCCCTCCCCTTTAAACCACTGTCATTCATGCTGCTATTCTGACATGAAGATTTATCAATCATCATG
>JBCEWB010596689.1:0-15224 GCA_039654565.1 Peronia peronii | reverse complement strand
CCCCCCCCCCCCCCCCCCCCCCCCCCCCTCTCCCCCCCCCCCCCCCCCCCCCCCCCCCCCCCCCCCTCCCCCCCCCCCCCCCCCCCCCCCCCCCCCCCCTATTCATCACCATTCTGAAATCACTTTGGCTTACCATACCAAGAACCTCGAGATCACCGCCTCCAGGTGGTTGAAAGAACGCAAATAGACCGTACCAAGTATCATACAACTGGACTCCCGTGCCATTCACCACTCGCTCACTCACTTACTCACTCTTTCATTCACCAGTGTATGTTTATCTTTCATTTTCAAACAGTTTCAGCCATCTTTTAAATTGTTCACTTAAAATGAAGTAAACATTGCATTAAAAATATCGATACATGAACATATCTCACTGGATGAATGTCCTACTCCGATCGTAAACACTACTTAATCTCCCGATGGTAAATCTAGTCTATCTTACAGACTTGGACTGTCTACTGCGCATGCGCGACTCGGGTGCAAACTACTATGACGACATTCTACACCCGAAACAAGGGAGCGGTTACGGTCTTGGTACGCCTTTCAACCTCCAGTGAGGGCGTTATCTCGCCTAACTCGGGTGCCGAATAACTCCGTATTTATTATTTGGTTGGAGACGTCATTCCCCAAGCGGAACTCGTGCTAGTTGATCTTACAGCATTCTACACCGGAAACGCGGGTGAACTCGAGTGTTGATTGTAAAGACTGTATCATGCACTCCTGTTCTGGATGCTAAATCTAGTTAATTGTAGACTCAGCTCTAAATGTGACTGATTACTAAAAATTCTGCATCCAGTTTCGGGACTAGATCTGGTGCTTGATTGTAGAGAATAATATACCCGAGACTCGGTTGTTAGGCGAGTGACCGATTGTAGAGAATGATTCAATTAATTTCTAATTTAAGTAACCCAAGTTTCCAAAAGAGAATGCCTATCAAAAAGTCGAGTACTGGTAGTCAGTGGAGATGTATATCGCACTTTTTAAGCAGAGCCTAACGGTAAATATGAGAGGTTTATATATGAGGAAGGCTCTGATCTTTGATGATGATGTTACCTCGATGACAATATTAATGTTTTAAAATTCCTTTGGGATGTAGATCTGTATTCTCCCCCCAAAATCAAACACAAGTACCACAAATTAATGTGTTCTGCTGTTCACATGATCCCGCTGTTCTGACATAGTATTGTAAAGTTCTTATCAACAATGGAAATGGAAGTCTGTCATCCATTGACTCTTGTCTTGATTAATGTTGGCAAAATTCACAGCCAACTGCCCTTTTTTGTGTTTAAATTTTAGTCTGACATTATTAACGCCTCAAAGTTGCCGAACTTTTTAGGCATAGACATTCGATGCCTGTACGTACACAAGCAGACTACAGTTTTATGACATGCTTTGTAAAAATTATGATGATGCACTGTGCAGCCACTTTCTATTTTTATTTATTTGTATGTGTCTTTTTAAATAAAGGAGATCGATGGGAAAGATCGTATAACAACTATAATGTAGGTCCATGATGATTCAACCCTAGTCTATGCCCTCAAGCTTTTGCATTATACTGGCATTGCAGGGAATAGTGCTTGAAAACGCAGTGCTGTCAAATGTTCAGTTTTATATACACTCCCTTCCCCACCCCACCCCCTCCCCCCGGCCACTTTTTTTTTTTTTTGTAATGAGAAGTATGGTTTTGTTTAAGTTTAGGTTCTTTTCAGTTTAATTGTGGCCAGACTGAAGTATGATCTAAGCATGGACAAGTTTCTGCAAAACAGAAACGTTAAATCAATATTGATCTACTGTAATACACACGTCTTTCAACCTCCTGGTGGAAGTTATCTCGTCTAGTTACATGAACGGACATCAATTCACGCAGTGTTCATATTACAACTGAATCAGGTTTTTTTATGGGAAGGGGAGAGGACTGTGTCAGGCTGAAATCACTTTGGCTTACTATACAAAGTAGATCTAGCACAGAATTAGACCTCGTGCCATTCATTACTTGCACACTCACTCACCCTTTCATTCACTGTTTATGTGTATGTTTCATTTTCGTACAGTTTTAGCTGTTGAAATTGTTCGCTTGAAATAAAGTAAACTTTGCACAAAAAATATGGATACATGAAAGTAGATCTAGATCTATCTTATTGGAAGAATGCCCGTCCTAATCAGATCGTGGATACGATTTAATCTACCACTGGTAAATCGACCCCACAGCGTCTATTGCGCATGTTCTATTTGGGTGTAAAATACTCTGACGCCATACTACACCTGAAAGTCGGGTGTGGAATAATATTCCGTATTTGATTTAGTGCGAGGGCAACGTCTAAATAATGGGAATTAACTCCTGATACCTTAGTCAAAGATAAGTATTTATTGAGTCATTTCCCATAGACTGTTGAACGCGCTACCTTATGGGATTTAACTCTATATCTTGAAGAACTGCAATATTTTCACAATTTTTCCTGCCGTCATACCCGATGTTTTAGTTATGGTGTGGTTAACATACACACACAAATACATACGCACCGAGTCAATGTTTTTGCAACTCTAGTTGTTCTCTTATTTGTCCTTGGTATAAACATAAAGGAAATATTCCATTGAGATTCTTTTAATAGACATAGGTGATGAAATTGTGTTGACGTTTTCTCTCTTTCGCCTGTAAGGCTATATCTAGATCTGTGTAACATATTGATAAAAAAATGTCGATCCCTCTACTCTTTGGACTATGCCAATGTCATTGTTTTTTTGCTGTCCAATTTATATTCCTTATTTGATTGATCAAAATAATATCAGTCATTCTTTTCTAGGAACAGGCCTAGTAGGTCTAGATACCAATAGGCCTGTGCAGTACTGTAACGGATTGAGCTAAGATGGCAGACAGACTGAGAAAGTAATAGATACAGATATTTAATTTCCAGAGAGATACATAGGATTAAACATGAATGGTAGTAATGGAAAATATTACTGACTATTTTACTGCTTGGTAACTGCAAGGGATTTATTAGAGAAACATCACCCTTATCTCACCGAGCAAGAATCCTCGATTGTCGGGACAGGAAGATCTAGATCATCTTTATACTGAATATAACAGGTCTTGGAACCAATTAAGTCAGATAATCTTATACCCACTTCACCGTAAGTTACAGTTAGATGAGAATCTGTGTAGCACAATGGTATCTGAGACTAGTTGTAGATCTAGATTTAGATCTGGGCAAAGGGATGTATAATTTTGTGTCTAGAATTCTATTGAGAAGAGATTTTATCTTTCGCTACAGAATGTGCCCATAAAATACAGTAAAGAAAATTATAGCTAGATCTATATTTTCCACCCAAGTTTTCCACTGTTCGTTGTTAATAATAAAGCATAGCCCGAGATCCAGTAATACTGTTTTATTTCTTTATGTTTACTTATTTGTGTGCGTATATGTGTGTATTGATTGCATTTGTGACATGATAATCATTGTACATTTTGATAAACAAAAGATCTTGTACCAAAGGGCTTTGATCAACAGAATAATTAAGTTTATAATATGTATCTAACTGGGTACAATTGTGGTATTATTTGTGCTCCAATAAATCAAGAGCATAATAATCTTTTTTTTTTCTGTCATTGTTGTTTTTATTTTTTATTCTTATTATGAAATCTTCCTTGTGCTTTATGGGTTATAGTGTCCCATAATAACAGGTTGAGCTAGAGGTGAGAGATAGATCTTTGTGCACAATAGCCTACATAACAAGCTGCACAGGTAACAGAGCTAGAGATGAGAGATGGACCTTTGTTCACAATTAGCCTACATAAGAAGCTGCATAAAGGTAACAGACAGAACTAGAGGAGAGAGAGAGAGAGAGAGAGAGAGACAGAGAGAGAGAGAGAGAGAGAGAGATCTTCGTTCACAATTAACCTGCATAAAAACTTACACAGGTAACAGGGGGAGCTAGAGGTGAGGGATGGATCGGTCAAGAGACAGTGAGAAAACCAGTGAGGTCAGACCTGTGGGACATTTAAGCCAGCAACGACAAAACAAACACAAGACATATCAACATCAGCTGGCAGCAGGTAGTGCTGGAATATTTCATTGAAAAACAGCTGTGTCTCTGTACAGATGTCTATGACTGAAGGAACAAAATGTCTGTTACCTGTCCAGTCATCGCCTTACTTTATAATCTTTTTCTGTGTTCTTTTAGAAGATGTAAGGCAGTTTTGTAAAATCTTGTCTACGCTGTCTGACCATTTTCTCTGTATTAATTCATCTGTCCATCCATCTATCTACCAATCCATCCATCCATCTATTTATTGGTCTATCCATCTATCAGCCAATCTTTTATTTTGTCTGTCTGTTTGTCTGCCGATCTGTCTGTTTGCTTGTCTGTCTACCTGTACGTCTGTGTGTGTGTTTATCTATTATTTCTCCATCTGAAAGGACACTAAGTAGAGCAGATATTAACGTTGATTCGGTTTTCATAACACCATAAATAAATGTAAGATTAAAAACACAACAAAGATGTTGAATCTTAACATTATCTATTGATTTTTACCCTTTCTTTTTTTTCAAACAAAAATCTTGACAAACGGATTAAGAATTTTTAAATTTACAGCGAAAATTTTGACCGTTCCGTTCTATTAACTAAAAACAGCACAGTCGTCAAGTCGGGCTTCCTGGATATTGCAGCCGGTTGTGCGAGTATCCGGTTCTTCAACTGTCCGTATGTCCAGTTGTCTGGCTATCGAGTTGTCCAGATGTCCAGTTGTCCGGATGACGGAGTACTCCATCAACAGAGACGGCCGATACCAAACTTTTAGAGTCCCAGAGATCTGGCCTTGTGACCTGTTTGAACTTATCAAAGTCCAATGTCATATAGGACAATGTTTTGCTGTACACAGACTAAACATCATTAAAAACATTGCATTGGTGGGAACTACGTATCAAGAAATAAAAGTTTACTTTTGTCGAGCACTGACATATTTCAACAGTAGAGTGGCGGCTGTGTAATTCAGAGATCTGGTCCCTCTCTGGGCCGGAAGATCTGTGATATTGCTATCTAGCTCAGTGGAATTTGGCCCAGAAATTGTAAAAATTGGTTTTTCCAAGTATGAACATAAGACATTTTATATGGATTTGACATTCTTCTGAAAGTGCAGTAGTCAATGAAAAGTAAATGCCGAGAAGATTTGATCTCAAAACCACATTCATGGTGTAAAAAGGTTACGTATCTTATCCAGCACCACACTTCCCCCACCCTCCCTTTTTTTCCCTTCTTGTTAAACTTCTAATAATCTGGACACAGTCATCGCTACTGTTATCCACATTATGGCGTTTCCGTTCTCAGTCATAAACTAAATATGAAAATATCAAGACAGCGACGCATAACAATAAGACATAAGCTGACAGGATGTCTCTGGGATCTTACGATGATCAAAATGACCAAGGCTTTTTGGGTGGAGAGGAAATGGGGTGGGGGTGGTGGGGAGAGGGGGGTGGAGGGTGTTTTCCTGTGTCTGATCCTCATGCTATCCTCATGAACCCTGAATTGATCATGACCTTGGTTCTGGACCTCTGACCTATTGCAGCAACTAACCAGTCCCAATCTTACCAGCCCAGTGAGGTTACTGAATATAGTGATGAAACATGATATCAGCAATAACCACACTAATAAAATTATTGACGATAGCAAAGATGATATCTGTGTAATCATAGCAATGATAATCAAAAGGAAAACAAGTTTTCAAAGGAAAGGAAAACAAGTTTAAGAGTAAATGGTGTCAGCCTTAGATATAAGCTTTAAAAAGTTATAAACACAAGAATAATGAAAATCGAAAAAAATATATATATATATAACTACAATTTATTTCAATAGACACCCTTTAATCATAAGATTAATTAATTCCAATTCTTAACAAAAGCGTGTATTATCAATTTGCACTTTTTATAGTAGGAAATTCCTGCTCAGTGGGCGAAAAATGTACATGTAATTAAAATTTTCTTTAATTTACAGCAAAAATGTAGTTTGTATTTATTTTCTTTGTTGCCTGAGTAAGCGCCAAGAGGGCTTGAAAATTTGATACTCTTAATAATTTTTTTTCAGTCATTTTGTCCTATTAAGTCTTCAAATATGATGTATATTTCTCTTAAGACATGATATTATCTCGGCCTAGATGTTTATTTCTTTTTATGTTTTTTGTTAAATACCGAATGATGACCTCTGTTTTGTTAAAGAAAGGAAATTTCTAGAACATAATTAGTTATAATGACTCAATAACAATGACGAGAATTGAATAGCAGTAATGACAAAAATAATGATGATGGCGATGATGAAAACTAAAATTTGAAAAGGAGAAACAAAGCAAATTATAAAAAAAAAAAAAAAAAAAGAATTTGCCAGTAGATTCCCCACACAAAGTGACAGGGGAGATGATTAGCGGGGATGACCTTGAACTTCTGACTCACTCACTGTGATTGACAGATGTAAATGCCCGAGGGAGGAGTCTGTTATGACATGACATCTGTCTGATAGGGTTGTGTGACCACCAAAGTCCCGGTGTCAGACCCATGAATTGGAAACATGTTTCATCTGTGTAGCCACCCCTTGTCTATCCCAGGTCTGCAAACTGATGATTTACCTTGTCACTTTCTCTGGGGATCACGGGGATATATATATAGATGTATATATATATATATATTTTTAAAGGAAAACATTCTAGTGGCTTGATACATTTTTCTCATTCATGCACCAAAGTTTCGTTTGGCAACTTTGTGTAATGTACCGGTAAATGCTCTAAAAGAAATACATGTAAAACAATTATAGATATACATGAATATATCCGATCATGAGTTATAAAATTATATGTTATTTCTTACAATGACGTCGATGATACATATGACATTAAAGAATTATAAGAAAATTATACATTTAAAACAGCTATTTATGCATTTGTGAAGTTCTAATTCCTCTGTACGAAATAACAATCAAATTGCATGTTAATATTATATAATAAACACCATATTAAAACAATACTTTGCGCTTCACAAAACTCTAATTTAAGTATTAAATTCACAATCAAGGTGCATATTATAACATAGAGCTATTCTGTGTAAACTTACAAAGTTTTACAAAGTTCTGAAGCAGTTATTCAAAATCAAATTCATGAAATGCAACATTTTATCAATTTAGACAAACCATGGTCAAATGCATAGAACAATGGAGTTACCACAAGTAGGCTTATTTATGGAATCTGGCATGGGCAAAGGAAAAATAATGACAACGATAATTTAAAGTAAAAAAGATGTGTGCTTTCTATCAGGATTGAAAGACATTAAAAAAAGGGAAACCTGAACCTGGGATCAACGTTGTTTCAACAGACGGGAAAGATGAGATCGGAAAGCCACTTCTCTCCTGTCTTAATTAATCATCAGAGGCTGGTGATATAGAGAAGAGTTTCACTAAAAATGTATGCTTTTTACCGTAACCCCATGGGGTGTTGATATGGCTTTGATATCACGGACAGTGCAAATTTCTGTTCAGCTGTGACCGTAAGAGATAACTCATGTCTGACATAACAATGTAAAAAAAAATCACAACCGGCTGTTTCTCTTTAAAGTGCACACCTCATCAGACTATCTTCATGACAACTTTGTGTCTTTTGTTTGCATATTTTTTCTTCGACAAAACTTGAAAAGCATGTGAAATTTAAATCATTTAAATCAGACCACATACATTAATAAAACTTGTACAAACTAATATTCTTTATAAGTCATTGATTGTGATCAAAATCACATGTATAAAAAAAAAATTAATATACACATTGGATAAAAATCACGCTCTCTGCATTCTGTGTATATGCAATGAAGAAATCAGTGGATTAAAAAACAAAAATCTCTACCAAAACGTTACACAGCATACACAACTGCGTTTGAAATAAAACATTATTCTAAAACTCAGTGAAAAACACAATAATTCGCCTCTATTGTAAAGAACTCAGTCATGTACAGTGTAAAGGAGAAAAGCGGTAAAAACATGTGTAGTGTAATAATACATCTACAGTCATTTTCAAACATATCATAGATTTTTCCCATGGGCCACACAGTACTGAGAAATTTAAATCAGAAATTTAACAGTATGTTTTTCAACACACACATAATTTTAACAAAAACAATGAACTCACTGACAGCAAAACAATTTTAATGCTGTGGTATAAGCAAAAATCATATGCTCTTCAGTTTCAGGTATCAGGAAATTACCAATACTAATCTGTGACATCAGCAAATAGATATCAGAAATGGTAAATATGGAGAAAACTAAACATTGTTAGCTTATATAATTCTTTTTTCTTTTTCTTTTTTTGTTTTGTTTCAAATGTTCTGTGTAAGAAAAAGCAATAATCACCATATATCAACTATAATTATTATATTACATTTACATCTGTACAACACACTTTCCTTTTGATGATCCTGCCTCATGCACTGCATTACCCGTCACATACATGTACTATCTAAAAGAACTCCCCCCACAAAAAATTTACAAACATGGGAACTCATATACATGTAAATTATGATGTTGTTACATAACCATGCTTAATACTCCAAATGTTAAGACAAAAGGCAGTTTTTTATTTGTTTGTTTGTTGTTGTTGTTTTTTTCTTGAGCTCTTTTTCTGGCCAAACTTATCGAGTTGTTTGTTATGTGTCGGTGACATCTGACTGACCAGTCAGTGTGTCCAGCAAAGTTCAGCTGTCACATGGGCAACATGTATCAAATAATGGGAGATTGTTTCGCAGATTATCTGCCCATCCCAAAAGAGGGAGTCGTGTAAGGGGAGATCATTTTGACCAGCCGATTTACTTCCCTTACCCAGCTAAAGCGGTCTATAGCAAACATTATAAAGAGGAAAAAATCCCTTTACACCTTGCCATTAAAAAGAGTGATCGCCAAAAAATTTGTCAAAATTATAACAATAAGAAGAAAAGACTCTCTTTACATCATAATTTTTTAAAAATTTTTCATGGTGTATGTCTCAAGTAAAAAACGCAGAAGTGATTTTTTTTCCTCTTACACTGTTTGTCCAGTCCCTCTTGTGTCTGGTAAAGGGAAGTAATAGGACGGAGTACAACGATCTCGCATTGTTTGTCTGGTCACTGTCCCTGGGGATCACTGGGCTAAACAACAAATACTAAAAACAAACAAACAACAACAACAACAAAAACAAACAAACAAATACAGGGGACTTGACAAATATTTTCACTTGTGCACTAAATTATAGGTTATGTGGTACCAAAGCGGTGCACTCAAACTTCAAAGAAATAAAACAATTATATAAAACAATGACACTGATGCTACACACGGCATTAACAGAATTCAAGAAAAGTATACATTAAAAATATCTACATTTATGAAGTTCTAATCCCTCTATGCAAAGCAACAATAAAATTGCATATTATGTAACAAAACACTATATTAAATACAAAGAACTGCGCTTCACAAAATTCAAATTAAAAAATAAATTCAAAATTAAAATGCATATTATGATATTAAGCTATTCTGTGTAAAGTCAAATCTGTACGTTTTACAAAGTTATGAGTTATTCATTCATAATCAAATTTCATGTAATGAAAAATTACATTTTATGAACTTAAACAAAATATGACCAAACTTATAGAACAATGGAGTTAGAACAAATAGTCCTAGATATAGAATCTGGCACAGGCAAAGGAAAAATAATAATAATTATATAAAGCAAAAAAAAAATATGTGTGCTTTCTGTCAGGATTGCAAGATGGGAAACAAAGGGAAACCTGAATCTGGGATTAAAGTTATTCCAATAGATGTAACAGAAGAGATGAGAAACAAAAGGAAATCTGAATTAGGGATCAAAGTTGTTCCAATAGATGTAACAGAACAGATAGGAAACAAATCGATTCTTGAACCTGGAATCACAGTTGTTCCAATAAATGTAATAGAAGAGATGGGAAACAAAGGGAAACCTGAACCTGGGACTAAAGTTGTTCCAATAGATTTAACAGAAGAGGTAAGAAGGCCATTTCTCTCCTGTCTCAATTATTACAGGCTGGTGATAAACAAAAGGTTTTCACTAAAGCGTGTAATTTTTTTACCACAAGACCATAAGTATTGAAATATTCCAAAATCATGGAACAAACTATGGCTTTGACGTCATAAGTATCGCACTTTTCTGTTCAGTTGTGGTCGTCAGCGATAGCTCATGTCAGATGTAATCATCTATAATAATCACAACTGGTTGTTTTCCTATAGAGTGCACACATCACACCATGGTCTCCAGGAACGCTTTGTGTTGTTGTTGTTGTTTCTGTTGTGTTGAGGTTTAACGGCACATCAGCACGATAACGCCTATATTGTGCCGAACACGGTGGGTAGAACGCTTTGTGTCTTTTGTTTGTTTCTACTAGACAAAATTGAAAAGCACGTGAAATTAACTCATTAATTACAGGCTTCCATCTACATATTGATGAAACTTTTACAAACCAGTACTATTTAAATGTCATTGATTATGACTATAACAAAAACACAAACACTGGATGAAAATCATAATATGAATATTATTCTCTGTATTCAGTGCCATACAATGAAGGCATCATTGCGTCAAAAAAAGTCACCAAAATGTTACACTATATATATATATTCATTTTAATAAAAATCTAGCATTTGTTCATTCCTGGAAAAACACAGTAGGGCCTTCGGTAAAGTACAGGTTGGTAATTTGTACAGGCATTTTTAAAACACAGTTACAGATGTTTTTTTTTTCTACAACCCACTTAGTGTTGACAAGTTTAAATTAGACCACGAAGCTCAAAGAGATTTGAGGAAGGATTCGATATCAATGCCAGGGATTGTCTGCGAACTTTGCCATTAAAATTTATCCTTATCCACCTAGATATTGAGCAATTATATCACCAGAGGGCCAGATGTCCCACCGTGATAAAAGAAAATAAATGTTCCGGCTACATGAACGATAACAGAAAATCTTTTGGATCTGGTGTACTCTCCTGTCGGTTGCCAATTTAGATCTGTATCCATGTAGGTCTGATTAAGGTTTGCTGGACAAACTCCACATGTTTGGTGTCTGATTGATTAGGTCTGCCGGAAAAACCCCACATATCTAGTGTTTCACTGATTAGGTCTGCAGGATAAACCCCACATGTCTGGTGTCTATCTGATTAAGTCTGGCTGACAAACTCCACATATCTGATGTCTTACTGATTAGGTCTGCCTGACAATCTTACATGTCTGGTGTCTGATTGATTAGATCTGCAGGACAAATCCCACTGTCTGGTGTCTCACTTATTGACACTTAATTTATGTCAAGGTGTCAGAGACAACTACGCAACAGACATGTGATCGCACAACATAATGCCGGTCCAAGCAGCAGAAAGCATCTGCACATCTACACACACACACACACACACACACACACACACACAAAATCTGCAACAATACCACTAAAAAGCTTGTGGTCTTGAAAACACCTGAGTATATCCGTATGAAAATTTGGCACACAACATTGTTGCATGAGGATCTGTATTTCTATTTGCATAAAGTCGAAAAAGCTTACTGTGTTTGATGTTATTATAAAAAGACGACAATAATGGAATAGTTAATGAGACAGTTTTTTAATTGAATTGTACGTTCCATAGAATGATACGTTCAAAACAAACACGTTTTCGTTAAGTAACATTCAGTATAATCATCAAAAATACCAACATTTCAGAGAGTCGCAGTGCAGTATCAGTTTGACCTGTAGTCTATTTAGAAAATCTCCCAAGAAGGCCTGGGGATCTCTTCTAGTATAATATATGCGTGCCGGATTGATTTTGAAGCAAAAATAATTTTTAAAAATAACCATAATAATATAAAAAAAAAAAATCAAAGCGTTACACAGGTAACTAAAACAATGTGCGCTATCTATGATCAACTGACCGATCAGGTACACATTGTGTCGAATATCAATGAAAGAAAGTTAATTTTTCAGCGTTTATTATTTCCTACGTCTCTGACTTGATCACAGCAAATTCAATGTAAGACGTCTCCAACTTGACCGTATGAAATGTCAGGACATGATGCAGTGGAGTGGATGTGGTATATTAAAAATATCACACACACACACATGGGTCAAACCAGCACCACTGGATATGTCCGAGCAATAGCCGTTCATAAAAAACACAACTCTGTCTAAAAGATTTGACATGATTTTCCTGGGTTATCTAACTTTTTATACTGATTATGCAGTGCTTACTGCTCAAATCTGGTCAGTGACAACGTTCAACGTATTAGCTTTCTTTCTGTTTTTGGTGCCCCAGCGTGTTACGTAAATGCATACAGAGTTGTGCGATTATTGTCACATTAAACCTTCTTATCTAGGAGATCTATAAAGAAAATAACGAGTTTGGGGCAAGCCATGCTGTCATATTCTGAAAAGATCCATTGGCTTGACCTAGTGACCTAAACGTCTCACGCACATTCTCCAGGTGATGTCCGTAATGTCCCAGCTACTGTTGGTTTGTGCACTGGTTTTACAGACTGGAATTTGGCGGTGAATGTTGTAGTTTTTGACCAACTGTCTGGTGTGGAAATGATTTTCTCCCGTTTAAATGTTGCTCTAATACAGCCTCGTTCTCGGCTATCATAGTAAGTAAAACATGTAAGTCTAGTGGATTCTATTCTTTTCTAGACGTCTGCGCTGACTGGAACCTTTGTTCAACTGTCGCTAAAATGATTAATATCTAAAACTCCCCTTTGCTTCCCAATAACCGACTTGAGTTACCAGTGTGGCCATCGATTTCCAGGACACATGACAACCTGGACTAGCACAAATTTTGACTCACTGTGTATATAGGTAAGAAGGTGACGTGATCGACAATATGAAAGCACTCAGGAAATGAAGCTATGCGAATGTCATGTCATCTCGGCCTTAACCTTGTGTGAGATCAGCTCCTATGGCCAGACTGGTAACACAAGAGTTGGTACTTGAGACATTTACTCTGATGTCATTTCCAGACTGAGGGAAACTCAACATGAGCGGGACTGGTGAGACAATAATAGGGATAAAAAAATGATCTGGACATATACAAAACTTTAAAACTATAATAAGATTCATGAAGAACAAACAAGAGCCTAATGTTCACTATACAGATTGTTTTTAGGGAGTGGTAGAAATGTCTAAAACTCGATAGACATCGCACTCTGATTCAATTGTTCGGGAGGATCGATAGCCAGTGATGCGCTGTGAGCATGATTGGAGGGACCGAAACCCTGTCCAAGGATAAAAACCAGAGAGCCCCCAGATCCTGGACAGGTAGGGGTAGTGTAAATATATTGGCTAAACAATTCATAAAATGATTCACTGCTCCTTTCAGTGACCTTCCCTATGGTGATCATCTTCCTGCCACCATGTGGATGAGATACTATGATAGTTAGAGAATGTTTTGGATTAAAAATCTGAATATCATGGAGTGGAATAATGTCGTCACTGAGCAAATGCCTTAGGTGGGAAATTTCAATTTCTAGCCTCTTGGTAATATGATGATAAAAATCATATAGTTTCTGGAATGCTCGTCTGACATCAGGATTTTTAACTAGAGTTGTCCTCAATTCTTCTAAAAAGTCTGTTGCTTTATAAATATCACACGCGGTCCTGTACTTTTTCGACACGGACTCAAAGATCACATTAAAATCATTTTTGTTTAAGATGGCCTTCAACTTCATTACTGGTGGACGCAATTTTCCCATTGTTTGAACTAGACGATATCGGAGTTGGATAAATTTGTCGAGCAAACTGTGATCAGAATCAGCAGAAATGGGACTATTATACTTTTGTTTTAAAGCCCGCTCACATGACACAAAGTTTTCAGACATACTGCGTAATCGATCTGAAAAGTTTTTATTATGACAAATGAACTTCATCAGGCACATATCGTTGATTTCTGACCTCATCACTATGGTGGCACAGCTGAGCCTAGGACAAGATTTTAAGTCAACTTTTTCTGTGTCATAAAAAAAATAGCATTCGGTTTTGTTTGCCTGTATATCATTAAAGACAATATGGGCAGAGGATCCAATATAAATTTCTGCCCATTCTTTCTCTGGTGATCCTGAGGTAGAGCACTCTTGACATGGACAGGATTGTTTCTTTTGACAGGCCGAAACCCGGAACAACCATCCACTGCCACATTTGACACTCGTACGAAAAAAAGTCGTACCTGGGCCAGGATTTCCGCTTTCATTGTTGCCAGTTCCTGAACCACAGTCTGACCTAGACTCTCTGGTTGACCGAACCTTCAGCAGAACTGTGATTTCGGCCTGCTTTTGGACATGATTAAATAACTCTGGATCTTGGTAAGCGGGAGGGAGATCATTTATTTCAAAACTGTGCACAGGAATAAACTGCTGGTGCCCTGCATTTTTTTTGCAGTCTTTGAGACGGATTTCTAGGTCATCCATCTCAAGTTGTTCATACAGCTTCTTTTAACATTATCTCGGTTGTGTCTTCGTTGTCCTCATGTCAGGCTTAAGTGCTAGTACATGTCAGTAGTTGTCTACAACTTTAGCAAATCTTCCTTGTCCTCAAAAAGTCTGGATTTTCAAAACATTGAGCTTTGACGTTGTTGTTGTTCATGCCCAAGGCGATGTTGCAATGGTGGAAAATCTGGTGTCATCCCCGGGCTGAAGAGCACATTGAACCAGGTTGAAATGAGCTGTTAAAACCAGCGTCTCTTTCTCCTTTCTCTGATCGTCTGCAGAGTAATCTCCCCTGTCAGCATAGTCAGCATCTCTGTGTATGTCCTCTGTGCTTCAGGCAGCTGTTCTCTCTTCAGAAGCAACATTTTGACATCTTTGCTACTTCCAGTATGAGAGGACGATTCCTTACTTGAGAATAATATACAATGATGAAATTATGAGGTTGTTAACCATCAGCTGGAAACAAAATAAAATATACAGGTTTAGCTATGGGCGACTGAATTATCAGATAAAGCCAGATTTATCCAGCTCTTTCCTTATATTTTTTCCATCCATCCATCCAATAATCCACTTCTATCCATCCATCCATCCATCCATCCATCCATCTATCCAACCATCCATCTTTCCATCCGTCCATCTATCCATTCGTCCGTCTGTTCATCTATTAATCTATCTACTTATCTATCTATCTATCTATCTATCTATCTATCTATCTATCTATCTATCTATCTATCTATCTATCTATC